>JAOTOL010001597.1:2305000-2315000 GCA_034440575.1 Imbricaverruca yamaguchii | reverse complement strand
TATGTCGCCAATATCAAGGACATGGTGCGACAGGTCACATTTCGCATTGGTTTCAAGTAATTTATATCACTTTTGGTCAGTGCAACAAGTTCTGCGCTTATGGCCAAACATTGTAGCAATGGCTGTATTGTATCCTGTACAAGTCCGCATTGCAGCAAAATGGCTGAAATGATACGTTAGACTGAGAAATATTGTGCATAAAATTCTGCACCAAACAGCTTTATATGGCTGGGTAATTGGCCACCCTCCCCTACCCCTCCCCATCCCTCCAGAAGAAAATCAGCACCAAAAATTGCACGAGCTGTCATAGCATTTTTGTTTGCACATGAACAAAACACCTTCAAGATTGCCATATTTTGCAGACATGATGTTGGTTAGTAGAAATGCATTTAGTCTTATCTGTACTTCCTGCAGCAATGTGTCATGATTGCCACCGGCCTCCTTCTCCAAAGGCAGTGTTTTTCAGCCGGATAGGTGAACCGGCATGCTTTGCCTTCATGTATGGTAGCCCAGATATGTACCGAGAAAGGTGCGAAATAAAGGTCATTATTATTATTATTATTATATGCATTTTCAACGACATTGATTGGCCATTCAATTTGCAGCCAGTATAGCCACAACGCACCATTTCTCGTGATGGTGGTGTCATCTTTCCACTCACAACTTGGGCATGTATTGCACTAAGGTTTATTCCAAGTGTCACTTCCATTAGGTATGACCAGGGTTGAATTTGTCTTGGAACTCTGGATTTGAGAGGAAAAGCATGTCGCATTACAGGTTGGTATGGAGCAGAGGAGCTACAGGAATTTTCTTTGAATCTGAATCCTGGATTACGAGAGGAAAACTGCGTAGCATTCCAAGTTGGAGAATGGTGTGATTTGTTTCGGTCATCAAAAACTGTATTTGTACCTTTCACGGTTATGTTCCGTGTTTCCGTGTTCCCATGATCATGACCAAACAGCAAGATCACAGTAATTGTTAGACTGAATTCATCTTTTGGAAAAAAAGGAGTGGATAACTTCCCGGAGATGAAAATATTATGGACGGCCAACATCAAAGACAAGGCCATGTGTCCAATACTTGTCCCGAGTCTCAGAGACGAAGCACCACTTACGCAAACATACACAAGTTCAGCTTCAACAGCGTCTTGATGCTTATCAGGTAGATACTTATTATTATATACTTACACGCTAAAGTCAACTTCGAAAACAAACGGCGTCGGAAAACGGAACTGTTGCGTCGGGCTCAATATCTGGACTGGCACGGGACAGTCCGTAGATCACAGGCAATGTTAAAAAAACCTAGGGACTTTACCTAGAGTGGTAGCGTTTTTCTCAGCCCCCGCCCATGTCCCCTCGATCGTGGCTACTAAGTTGTTTTGGCACGTTTCTGACATATGCACTGAACCAAGCTGAGTGCGTACATGGCTGGATGGTTAGGGAAAAACCAATTGACTGGGTTTGTTAAGAAGCAAAACGGCCTGATTATAAATACAATCCATACTCAATGATAATACGGTACAGTAGGTTGTCACCACAACTGAATATATTTGTCAAATATCTGTCACCGACGCTTATGGTCGAGTAGCAGGGTTTTGTTCACCTGTGACTGTGAGCGCGATCGGCCGGTTAGTTGGAATAATATGTCCGATTCCGTCGAACGTGCATTCACATCGTGGTGGTTCCCATTGTTTTGCCGATGTTTCCAGGATCACGAGGGAACGGCGCCCGGCAGGTCATTCATCAAAGTTGGCAAATCAGTTGTATACACCAGTTGCGCGTCTCTCGAAGACGGAAATTGACCCAGGTCATGTCAGGTAATCGAGCTATGACGCCATCGTTGTAGGCATTCAGAGCCATGCTTATGCAAGCGCGCGTGTATTGGCAGTTGAACGGCATTAAATGTGTGTCAAAGAGGACACTCGTGTATGCAATGGACACAATCAGCCAGTCCCGATACTTCGAGGTCATTTTTGAAAGGTCAACGATCTTTCTAAGTGCAAATAAGGTTAGTTACCTGTAGCGACTTTGTCTTACCTTAAACCACTCCCGAGTCACAATGGTTCGAAACGAGACATGTCTTGGGCAATTATTCCGACTGTTTCGCCGCAATGCTGTCGTTTAAAGTTGTAAAGCTTGGATGAAA
This sequence comes from Imbricaverruca yamaguchii, assembly GCA_034440575.1. NCBI lineage: Eukaryota > Metazoa > Arthropoda > Thecostraca > Neoverrucidae > Imbricaverruca > Imbricaverruca yamaguchii. The sequence continues at coordinate 2,312,855 of JAOTOL010001597.1, read as the reverse complement.
GTAAAACACCGCCAAACATCAGCAAAGAACAAGCAACGTCAAAACTCCAATCAAAAGTTGTAGTGCATGTTTACCCGATACCTGCCTGGGAGGAAAAACATGTGCGCAGGCATTGCGAGACGGCAAGCGAATTACCTTACGCTGCATAGCAACAGAAATGTCAGCTTAGATTGCTCACTTGCATGTAAGAATAGTTGCAGTGTGTATGAATACATGTACAACTTGGCTTGGTGTACACTGGTCTGTCAGATCTTGTTCAACACACCTACCCACTCTAGATGCTAGTCAGGAGCAAATGAAGTCCGTCACAAATGGCTACACCATTCTGTTCATGCTTGCAGCCGGTACCGTGTACACCTACTAGCATAAATCTTACCTCATGCACCACTAATTTGGATTCAGAACAACATTCTTTAACTTCAAAATGCTCCGCCATATTTTTACTGCATTCAATGAGGACTCCCCATGACATCAGTAAACGGCATATTCCATTGGTCAATAACCCTTTGACTGGAAGCGTGTTGTTGCTCAACTGTCCTCCACCTTTACTTGTCTCACCTGCATTGATGGTCACTATGTGATGCTTTATATAGAAGAGAATCACTCAGATTCACCTGATATAACACATCAAAAGATACCTATCTAAAGTTATATAGTCCACTGATGAGTGTAATGGATTTGCATTGAAATTGCTCTGGCATATCTATATCTTTTTCTAAGGAAGGTATGTACAGAATATTCAAAGTGGGGTCGCACATAGACTAAGTACAGTTTTTATGACTTTCTTGCTCTAATGCTTTACGCTCCTATTCATGATTTCCAGCATTCTGGTAACCCTTTTCCTAGCTGAGTGTAGATTGCTATTCTGCTTGAAGGTAATTTGAAACTAGCACACCTAAGTCTCTTTCTTCTTCAATAATATGGAGTTCCGTACCTCAAATTGTAAATCAGAAGGCCTCACCTCTGAACCCCAGATGCTTAACCTTATACTTTGCATAGTTGAAAGACATCTGCCATCGATCAGCCCACTCTTTAGACCCTCCAACACCAGTTGAATGCTGCTAGATTGATTCCGACTGTTAACCACTCCTACCAGTTCGGTGTCGTCAACAAATTTGAACACCATATTACTCAGCCCTACACCAATGTTGATTCTAGATGGTGTTGACACACGATTAAAAGCATGGCAGTGCTGGTGAAACCAAGTTGTACGTGCTTGCACTGGTCTTCACCATCCGCATCTAAAATATATTATGGTTATAAAGGAGCACGCACGCACACACATACACACACATACACAAACACACACACATACACACACACATATACACACACACATACACACACATGGTGTGTGGCATAACATATGTGTATATATATATACATATATGCACATATCTACGCACATCTACACATACCTTATGCATGTCTTGTATATGTGATGCATACCATATACATATCTTACACACATCTTATACATGTCATATGCATATATATATATATATATATAAAAAATATATATATATATATATATATATATATATATATATATTAAAAATTATATATATGAAGATAATTCGGACAATTTATACAATAAGTAACAGCGATAAAAATTATATTTTCACCCACAAACAAATCACAAAAGTTTCAGCCACAGGCCTTCTTCGGGGTGATGGAATTACAAAATTTAAAAGCTTTAAGCACACAATGATGCACTGGAGATCCTATTATCAAAACGTGACACGTATCGCAACCTCTCACTGGGCTAACGAATGATTGAATACGAAACAGTGAGTTAGTGGCTGCGAAACACTGCGTCAGTGCTCTTGGAGGGAGTAGTAGGTGCCAGAAGCTCCCTCCAGCGCTTGGCGGTGTGACAGAAAAACCAGCTCTGAGTTGACCCGAGTTTGCACCTTGGTAAGCATAGTCGGGACGCATCTGCTGTGCGCAACTGGAGCTCTAATGGACAAGCAGGCAACACGAAGTTGGCGATTCAGAGATGTCAAACAGCGAAGCCGCGGTGGGCGCCAACCATTAGCCGGCGGCGAAATGGCACGCGCTACAAGACAGGCGGCGCAGCGCCAGAAGTGCGCCAGAAGTGCGCCAGAAATCTGACGGTGGCGGATACATTGCTCCGAAGAGCAGATGCACAGCGGGTCGCCGTGGCCGACGTACGGGGTGCGACTGCCACCGGGGTCAGTCAGAGAGGGTCAGCGAGTCAGCACCAGAGTCAGAGTCAGTCCGAGAGAGAGTCAGCGAGACAGCACCAAAGTCAGGGTCAGTCGGAGAGGGTCAGCGAGTCAGCACTAAAGTCAGAGTCAGTCAGAGAGAGTCAGCGAGTCAGCACCAAAGTCAGAGTGAGTCAGAGTGAGTCAGCGAGTCAGCACCAAAGTCAGAGTCAGTCAGAGTGAGTCAGTGAGTCAGCACCAAAGTCAGTGTCAGTCAGAGTGAGTCAGCGAGTCAGCACCAAAGTCAGAGTCAGTCAGAGTGAGTTAGCGAGTCAGCACCAAAGTCAGAGTGAGTCAGAGTGAGTCAGCGAGTCAGCACCAAAGTCAGAGTCAGTCAGAGTGAGTTAGCGAGTCAGCACCAAAGTCAGAGTCAGTCAGAGTGACCCAGCGAGTCAGCACCAAAGTCAGAGTCAGTCAGAGAGAGTCAGCGAGTCAGCACCAAAGTCAGGGTCAGTCAGAGTGAGCCAGCGAGTTAGCACCAAAGTCAGGGTCAGTCAGAGATAGTCAGCGAGTCAGCACCAAAGTCAGAGTCAGTCAGAGTGAGTCAGCGAGTCAGCACCAAAGTCAGAGTCAGTCAGAGTGAGTCAGCGAGTCAGCACCAAAGTCAGAGTCAGTCAGAGTGAGTCAGTGAGTCAGCACCAAAGTCAGAGTCAGTCAGAAGAGATCAGAGTAGCACCAAAGTCAGAGTCAGTCAGAGAGTCAGTGAGTCAGCACCAAAGTCAGAGTCAGTCGAGTGAGTCAGCGAGTCAGCACCAAAGTCAGAGTCAGTCAGAGTGAGTCAGCGAGTCAGCACCAAAGTCAGAGTCAGTCCAGAGAGAGTCAGCGAGTCAGCACCAAAGTCAGAGTCAGTCAGAGAGAGTCAGCGAGTCAGCACCAAAGTCAGCAGTCGGAGTCACAGTCCACCAAAGTCAGAGTCAGTCAGAGTGAGTCAGCGAGTCAGCACCAAAGTCAGAGTCAGTCAGAGTGAGTCAGCGAGTCAGCACCAAAGTCAGAGTCAGTCAGAGAGTCAGCGAGTGCACAAAGTCAGGGTCAGTCGAGGGTCAGCGAGTCAGCACCAAAGTCAGAGTCAGTCAGAGAGAGTCAGCGAGTCAGCACCAAAGTCAGAGTCAGTCAGAGTGAGTCAGCGAGTCAGCACCAAAGTCAGAGTCAGTCAGAGTGAGTCAGCGAGTCAGCACCAAAGTCAGTGTCAGTCAGAGTGAGTCAGCGAGTCAGCACCAAAGTCAGAGTCAGTCAGAGTGAGTCAGTGAGTCAGCACCAAAGTCAGAGTCAGTCAGAGTGAGTCAGCGAGTCAGCACCAAAGTCAGAGTCAGTCAGAGAGAGTCAGCGAGTCAGCACCAAAGTCAGAGTCAGTCAGAGTGAGTCAGCGAGTCAGCACCAAAGTCAGAGTCAGTCAGAGAGAGTCAGCGAGTCAGCACCAAAGTCAGTGTCAGTCACAGGGCGGCGTGACGAACACCAGAGTCGTGTGAGTCAGCACCAGCTGCACTGGGAACCGCCATGGCCGACGTTCGGGGTTGATGACGGTTAGTTGGTTGGTTAGTTAGTTATTGTGGTTTAGGGGCGCATCGACTGCGAAGGTCATATAACACCAAGAGATTGAGAGCGGAAATGCTTAGAGACATAGCCTGCCGGCACCGGAGCATCAAGCGAGTGCCTCCACCTCTCAGGCTGGGTGGGAATGTTGACCAGGTGCGAGTCCAGTCCTGTACTCGACGGGGGAACGTACTAGGGGAACGCATTATAAGGGATCAAATAGGGAATATAAAACCGGAGATGAGGGGGTAACCACAGAAAGTGACCAACAGCACATACCACCGCAAATGTACAATAATGCAGCATTTTCCTCATCCTTGTGCTACGTTCCCTATCGAGGGGACGAGGAGCTGGAGAAGACAGCTGGACACATGAGGTGGTGCGGATTCGGAGCTCTGAATTTCCGTCCCTGGACAGGCCCCTGACTTGTGACAGAAGGGCAACAACGGAGATGAGCACGTTCGTATATAGAGCCAGGGAGTCGCTGTCCCTAATTAGCTTACAAAAAAAGGTCAGTCGATAGGATGTGTATGTGGTGTGATATGAAGGTAAGTATCGAACTGTTGGGTCATCACAGAGGCACATAGATGGAGCCAACAGAGGCCATGTGGCACCAGTGTTCTTCATTGGAGGCCCCGAGCGTAAGTACAACGGCCTCGGGAAATATTACCACCCAAACACTGGGACAGGGGCCGCAGGGAATACCACAATTGGACAAGCAGCAGCCATTCGCGAATATTGCAAGCGGGGACTCAGTAGATATTGCAAGTGGTTCCGTTTTGTGTGGATTATTCTCACGCAACCCGCCCCGCTGCACAGAATCTGGCTTTGCCGCGGGTCATTACGCGGCTTACTCTGAACCGAGGTGCTCAAGTTGTAAGCGTTCCTTTGAAAACAGTGCTGTTAATGCGCTTTCCAGTGAGAGCGACACAAACATGTGGCTTGTCTGCATGACAAGCTGCAGTACCTTTTCCAAGTACGGCTTGCCTTTCTTGATTACGACTGGGCATATCGGAACGTGTTGTCACACTTAGATTACCGGCGAGTGTCGGAGATTAGCCCGGGGAATCATTTAATGCCCCCCTCCCCAAGGCTTTCCGATAATCGTGAGAAAAAAACGTCGATGCGCAGAGCGCCTGCTTTTCTGTACATTTTTCTTGATCTTGTTTGCGCTTTAAGTGAACATTTCTACATCAGCACATGCTAGGCCATTGATCCAGCATATGTCAAGGAAATCCACCTCCAAAAATGTTGTATTGCCATATATTTCATCAACGTATATGACAAAAAGTGCATCCAAAAGAAAGTTGCATAATTTTAAAAATTGGATAGACTATGCTTACCCCAGTTGCCCCTGAAGACCGCCTCTGCCAACGACCTTCAATATGCTCGGGTGCACCTCCTGTCTGCCCCAATTATTTTTCTGTCGAATGTGCTGCTACGAGGAAGTGGACCCCGTGACACTTCCTGGATCCACTCACGGAAGTTCCAGCTAACCCCATCCAGTTAACATGCTGGCAAGTGTTAGCATGCAATGGAGGCGTTATCGTGTGGCAATGTCTGTCACTGGTAGGTACTTGGTATTGGCATTAGCACACGCACGTCCGGGAGGAGCAGATATCTGCCCCCCCCTGATGTTTTCCCTAATTTGCCGCCATACTAATCGGGTTAGCAAGGCCAAACCTCGCATGGCTGCTCATTAGTCTTTTCCGCATATCCTCACATCTGTAATCCTGGGTCAGCTCAGGTCAGGTCACCAGGTCAGGCGAAGTGACCCAACATCCCTTGGAGTTCCAGGTGGCATATCATGCACAATAATTGGGCGATTTATTTCAAACTTATAACCAGTCATGATCTCAGCAGGGGCCTTAATATATACCTCGGGTTTTTTCGTAGCATTGAACTGAGGTCAGGTCGCGGCCATGGCTTCCCCATTATATGGCTATGGTAAAATATACAGATGTTTCCTGGTTACACATTTGCTCTCGAAATGACCTCACAACGGTTGTGGCGTGTAGTTGGAAGCTATGATCAATGTTACCGCTGAAATTTGTCCTCAGTGACCTCGCCAAGGTCATCTGAGGTCACCTGAGTTCACTAGCACATTGCTGCGCATGATATCGCACTGCATTGAGTTAGAAGGCTGAAATTGCCGTTATCGTACTTGCATCGCCAAGACGTGTCGATTGATACATTACATGCCCTCCCTAGGCTATTTCATGACCTTGACCTGAGGTCATAGTTTCGGAGTAAGAAGTATTCCTCCTTGGGCACGTATTGTCGATAGCACATTTCAAGGACTGTCGAATAGCGTTCGCCGTTTGTTTCTATCTGTTACAGGTCCTGTTGTATGCGTCATTATCTAAGAGTATCACCCCATCTGGTCGAATTTGACCTATGATGACCCTATGACCTGAATATTGACCTGAGCGGGGAAAAAACGAAATACTTTCGATACAGCTTGTCACCAGCTATCCAACGCCGTTTTCCGTTTGTCGCTAGGTAGCATAGTTCTAGAGATCTTATGGGGGCAGACATCTGCCCCCCCCCCTCGGACCGGCGAAGTTGGCGCCGACCGCCGGATGTGCGAGTGTTAACCCGTCCCGTATCGGGGGGTCTTCAACCGCCCCCCCCCTCAGGTTTGTTGGCGGATATTGGACGAAGGGCACGCGGCAGCGCGCCAAAATATACATTTTGCCCACATCTATTTGGTAAGCTGTTTCAAAATTTTGAAGTCAGGTCATCAAGGGTCAACGAGTTAGTCAAGGTCAAGTGAGGTCACCTCCAAAAATGTTCAACCAGTCGTCATGCTTTAATGGATACAGATATTTTAGTGAAACTTTCAGCATTTGCTTATCTTTAGGGATGCAACAAAACGTACGAGTGGAATTTTTATCTATTTCATTTTTGATTACATATAAATGTTGCATATTTGCCAATTGCAGTTCAAATAGAAGCTTCTGCCTAAAGTAAAAATTCTTATTGGGGAAAGTTGACTTCCAACAACGTTTCTCGGTCTGCTCTACGCATTGGAAAAGGAAAATTAAAGAAAAATTGAAAACTAAAAATAAATTATTTTGAGGGGGCCAAAAAGAAATTATGGCCCTGGTAGATTTCGCTGTCCTTTTCTCATTCCAAATAAATTTGTTTTTTCATATATCCCCACAAATAAACTCCCCGGAGCCAAAAACATAATGTAAGTCGTGAAAAGTCGTGAAAATCTAGCCCCCCCCCCCCGCTGGTGACGTCACTTTTGGGGAAAAGTGTTTTGGGGGTGGATCCTGACCTGACTCGTCGAGCGCTTTCCGATGACACCTCTTTCGTTTTCGTGCGACGCTCAGTTTGGATTTTAGAGGGGGTTACTCTCCGCCCCCACCCACCGGGACGGGGTGTGAGGATCTGACCGGAAAGACGGCGCTGGTCAACATGCTAACCAGTGCCCCGCTATGAATGAGCCGTGTGGCTCTGTTCGTACCTAGTAGGTACTTGATATTCAGAATCGTTGCGGCGGGGATGGCCGAGTGGTTAAGGTGTCGGGCTATGGGTACCAAAGGTCCCGGGTTCGACTCTAGCGCCACCCAGGGCATTTCCCAATCCCGCGTCCCACCGGCGAAACAGTGTGGGCGGCGCCATTAGCCGTGAATGTGCATAAAGTGTGTCGTGAACCAACCAATAAACAATATTCAGAATCGTTCATCTTCACGATTTGTGGGCGGTTGTGACACCATGTGGAAGTCGTGGACATTCGCAAGCGGAACGGATGAAGGGGTAGAAGAATCGCTGATGTCTAAGGCCGTCTACTGCAGGTCGACTGATCCAAATCCCGTCTGAGTATATCCCGTCCACGGCCCAGTCCTCATCTCCCCACGTGCTTTCTCGGCTTTCAACTGAAGGTATGTCAAGCGGGGGGAGCGCCACCTTGGCTGGCTCATGTCTGCCCAGTACTCATGGCAGAATGCCTCGCGGTGAGTCGACTCATGCGCATCCGACAGCAACCAAGGGATAAATTATGCCTGAGGCACGGCCGAAAAGAAGGATGACTACCGACCTGAGATAATAGCTGAGAAGGGATCGATCCTTAGGGCTCACCTTGGTCG
>JAOTOL010001597.1:2057500-2297500 GCA_034440575.1 Imbricaverruca yamaguchii | reverse complement strand
ACATATCGTGGACATACCCCTTCAATCCAGGTTGTAAGACATCTGCTTGCCCAGCTTACATTTTTTGGGCAGTTTCAGTTCCCATCAGCCAATATGTGGCCCTTGCCGGCTCGATCACAGAGGTCAACAACAAGCATGAAATTTCCTCAGTGAAAATTCCTGATGTAACTGAATAATGGTGGACTGACTTCCACCATAATTGCTGGCACATGCACCCAGGCGCGCACCCAGGATTTTTCCATGGGGGGCCGGACCGAAAAGGGCACTTGGCCAGCTCCAAAAGGGCACCTGACCGGCTCCAAAAGGGCACTTTGCGGTCCGGGGCACACTGGAAGGTTTGTTGACCGGGGGGAGGGGTGGGTGGGCGTGAAATAAAAATTGGCCCAAAGGGCAGTTTTGGGCCCAAAGGGCACCTTTGGCACAGGCGGGGCACATGAGGCAGGTGATTTTTGGGCTGAATTTGGGAGATTCCGGCCAAGAGGGCACTTTTCGGTCAAAATGGCACTTTTGGCCAAAAGGGCACTTTGGTCTCATGGGGGGGGGCGGGCCCCCTGCCCCCTCCGGTGCGCCTGTGCATGCACCTCAGCAAGGGACTTGCCATCTCCCAGAATATTCGTACCACCATCTCTCAGAATTGTTCTGCTATCAAAATGGTGAACCCGATGTGGCCCTCCTCTTCAGACCAATTTCCGATCGGCATGCACCTGTTGGAGCTTCTGGAAGCACTTCCCGCTAGCTCCATCAGCCGCCGGAATACAGAAATACCTCACCGGGACAGCTTGAACGATTCCGCCCTGTTGAACTCTATCCAAACATCGCATATCGTCGGAGCTCAATCAACAGCGCGAACCAAATACACGTTCCAAATACACCAAATACACAGCAACCTGGCTCGCGCAGACACATCACGTGGTGGAGACCTCTGGCCAATGAGCCGCCAACTTTCAAAAACGTGCCTTTTGATCATTTTAGCCATGCACATATGGCCCTCACTTAAGACGTGGACGCTAAAGACTGCCTCACTGTGGCAAAATACAAGGCAGGCAAAGCACTTCGAGCTGAATAGCATTCCCGGCGGCAAATTATCCAATACATTACATCGCTTGACACAGCTTTGTAAGCCATAGCAGCATGGCTGTCCGTTATTGACAGCCCTGCAAGACATACATAGCAACATGGCTAGACCGCTAATTCTCCACTGGCAGTTGATCAACAATCTCTGCTTTTGCATGACTGATAGTAAAAGTCATACGGCGTAATGTTCCTCGCTCGGTAGCAATGGTATTCGGTATGCTGTTCCTCGCTCGGTGACAATGATATACTGCGTACTGTGCCTCGCTCGGTGACAATGATACACCGCGTACTGTGCCTCGCTCGGTGACAATGATATACTGCGTACTGTGCCTCGCTCGGTGACAATGATATACTGCGTACTGTGCCTCGCTCGGTGACAATGATATACTGCGTACTGTGCCTCGCTCGGTGACAATGATACACCGCGTACTGTGCCTCGCTCGGTGACAAGGATATATTGTGTACTGTTTTTCGCTCGGTGAAAACTGGTATTCTGGATACTGTGCATCGCTCGGTGACCATACATTTATATATATGTACCATATGCATATATATATATATATATATATATATATATATATATATATATATATATATATATATAATATTTATTTATTTATACGTATATATGTGTGTATGTATATCTGGATGCGATATGCAACATGCGGTGATTTTGTTGCAGACATCGTAGCCAGAATTATTTATAGTAATTAATTTTCATTTGCATTTCACGTCAATGCCTCGATGAGCTTTCGCACGATTCCAGCTTCATTAGCGTCGCGATGTTGTTATGTTCCGACACGTGGCAGCCATATCGACTGGCCGTGAGTGTCCGCGTGGGCCGTACCATGTCTTCCAGGAGCTCCGGTCCCCATTACGCTCGCTGCTCATGTCAGCTGCTTCCCGGAATGTCTGGGGGGGACCGGCAAACACCGGTGTCGGCTTCCGCTAGGCCACCGTCGACCATGTGACCGGCGATCGGATTAGGTGGCTCACCGTGGCCAGCCTTGATGAAGCTCTTTGATGATTTAGTGGACTTCAGAAGCTCGGCGCAGTCAAGTCCTCGCTATATGGCTCCTTTACGGCGCTTAGGGCCGCTTCGCGGAATCTCGGCACAAAGCCCGGCCGCCGCCGGCGCCGAGCCGCAGCCACATGGCGGCATTTGAAAGCTTTGAAGTTAAACCGGTTAGATGCATTCCTTTCTGGCCGTTGGCGGTGGTCTATGGTGTGAAAAGAATGCGTGAGAATGTGAGTTAGAGAGTGTGAATGAACGAATGGAATGGCTCATGCTCCATGTTTATGTTTCCTTGTGGAACGTGGTGTCAAATGCGTGGGGAGAATGGACTAGCATGTGCCAACGCTGCATCCGCTCCCTCCCCTAAATATGATCTTAGCTGCGTCGCTGCCAAAATCACTCGCGTACGGCCTGATCATCAGGTATGGTGTGCATGGCCACAACGCCCGGCGGTCAGGTCAGCTCGAGACACCCTGCATAAGATCAGAGTCAGGGAGACGCAGACGTAAATGCTCTGTTGTGGCGGCCTACAATGATTTGCTTGTGACGATCCCCGATCTTGGCCCGGTCACATTCAAGACCGAGGTGCGAAAGCACATTCTGAACACACAGGCCACGGCTAGCCGGAAGGGGAACAAATATCCAATTAGTGTGTATACGGTCCGCTTGCAGGAATGTGTTTCCCATTGCTCCCATTGCTGTGGTAAAATATATGCTCCGTATATTTTACTCCAGGCGCAGAATAGCTACCGGGCCGATTGAATAACCTCAGGTGTAATTAGAGTGATATTAACATGCATCCATAGCAAAAAAGCAACCTCTGACGTGCTATGACTAGGGTAAACAGGGAGTTTTGGATGTTGTTGAACATATAATTGTTGCCTCGAGTTTTCAGAAGCAATGTGCAAAAATGCTACAGGAGTGCTATGCATTTCATTTTCTACGTACTCCGTGTGTTCAGGTACATACAAATAGTGCAAGTTTAAACGGTTTGAATGTAAGTAACGTTCATGGATGACTTCCCCTTGCCGTCGTGAAATCGTTGGTCCACATTTATTGTAGTACTTTCATATCCCAAAGAAAAGCAATGCAATGTAGCACACCGCACATGCACGTAGAATAGCTGGCATGCACCTAGCCGACAGCCAATTTCTTCGCTAATTTAACTTATTGGGTGGTTCACGACGCACTTTATGCACATTCACGGCTAATGGCGCTCGCTAATTTTACTTCGAATATTCTGAAACATTTACCTTCCATGGGGAGAAATTCGTTCGTGATGCTGAATCAGCTGACTCAGAACGGCCTGAGCATGAGTTCTTTAAAAAATCAAACGATCATCACACACATTTCCTCAGCTATGTAACGAAACAAATTCCATTCGAATGCCACAAGAACGAGCGAAAGCCTTCACAAATGGACAAGATTCTGCATCTAGCCATTTATGCATGCCTTGCCTGTTGAAGCGCACATTTATTCATTTATTTATTTACTTCACGATACATGCCCTCCACGTGCAGTGGCTATTATGGGCAGACTGGGACATGCATAATTAGCATTGCATGCCGTGCATACGCAACACTTTGCACCCATTGGACCTTCTGGAATGCGACTATTTGTGGCCTAATCGATGCGATATCTATCTAGGGACCAAGCGATGCGGCACCGCCTATCCAGGGGAAAGCCGCACGGTGTCCAGGGCGTTAGCATTCTCTCACGCACGGCCCTGCGTGACTATCTTGGGGAACAGAACGGCCAGCAAGCATCTGTGCTAGTGCACACTCGGTCCTCACCGACCGTTCTCAATACACATTAAGATCGCCGTCTCCCTGTATTCACTATGCACTGTCTGGCTACTCACGCTGCTGACCAGGGGCCTGCTCTGACGCGACTGGCTCTGGCCAGCCGGCAGTGTGGCGCGCGTCCGTGGAGGTATATGGCGCCATAACCGTAAACCACGGCCCGCACCCCGCACAGGCGACACACGCACAACAGCGTCGTACGGCCCAGGTCGTTTGCCATCGCCGAGCTCCTACGCCATTGACCACTCGAGTGGAAGCAAGCTGAAACACCGGGGCCGAATACCGCCGACGTTGTTTGCGGCGGGACGGCCCCGGATCGATTGTGCGAGTGCCGCGATTGACATCCAGACGTTGTGTAGCGCACGCGGAAGCCCTCATGCACACCGGCGCGTTTTCGCACCGACAGCTGCTCGTTCTAAGCTGTTGCACCCCACCGGGGCAACAGCCGAGAGACTGCTGCCAGCACGTCGCCTGACAACGTCGCACGTCTGACATCGAGAACCGAGCCCGGAACGATCGCGATACAGGCTGCTGTACTGGGCCACCAGTGTGTAGAGCAGTGACCCAGCTGCCATAATGGGCCGTGGTGTAGCGGCGCATCCGCTGTACTGGGTCACCAACCCGTGGTGTGGTGACCCAGCCACGTCTTTGTGACCCGGCCACCGTACTGGGCCGGGGTGTGGTGTGACCCAGCCACCGTGCTGAGTCATCAACCCGTGGTGTAGTGACCCGGCCGCCGTACTGGGCCACCAGTCTGTGGTATAGTGACCCAGCCACCGTACTGGGTCATCAACCCGTGGTATAGTGACCCAGCCGCCGTACTGGGCCACCAGTCTGTGGTATAGTGACCCAGCCGCCGTACTGGGCCACCTCTATAGTACCCCGCCGTATTGGGCCACCAGTTGTGTATAGTGACCAGCCACCGTCTGGGCCACCAGTCTGTGGTATGTGACCCAGCCGCCGTACTGGGCCACCAGTCTGTGGTATAGTAACCCAGGCGCCGTACTGGGCCACCAGCCTGTGTATAGTGACCCGGCCGCCGTACTGGGCCACCAGCCTGTGGTATAGTGACCCAGCCGCCGTACTGGGCCACCAGTCTGTGGTATAGTGACCCAGCCGCCGTATTGGGCCACCAGTTGTGGTATAGTGACCCAGCCACCGTACTGGGCCACCAGTCTGTGGTATAGTGACCCAACCCCATAATGCCACCAGTCTGCGGTATAGTGACCCAGCCGCCGTACTGGGCCACCAGTCTGTGGTATAGTAACCCAGCCGCCCTACTGGGCCACCAGCCTGTGGTATAGTGATCCGACTGGGCCACCAGCCTGTGGTATAGTGACCCAGCCGCCGTACTGGGCCACCAGTCTGTGGTATAGTGACCCAGCCGCCGTACTGGGCCACCAGTCTGTGGTATAGTGACCCAGCCGCCGTACTGGGCCACCAGCCTGTGGTATAGTGACCCAGCCGCCGTACCGGGCCATGAGTCTGGTGTAGTGATCCAGCCGCCGTACTGGGCCACCAGTCTGTGGTATAGTGACCCAGCCACCGTGCTGAGTCATCAACCCGTGGTATAGTGACCCGGCCGCCGTACTGGGCCACCAGTATGTGGTATAGTGACCCAGCCGCCGTACTGGGCCACCAGTCTGTGGTATAGTGACCCAGCCACCGTACTGGGCCACCAGTCTGTGGTATAGTGACCCAGCCGCCATAATGGGCCACCAGTCGCGTACTGGGCCACCAGTCTGTGGTATAGTAACCCAGCCTGGGCCACCAGCCGTGGTATAGTGACCCGGCCGCCGTACTGGGCCACCAGCCTGTGGTATAGTGACCCAGCCGCCGTACTGGGCCACCAGTCTGTGGTATAGTGACCCAGCCGCCGTACTGGGCCACCAGTCTGTGGTATAGTGACCCAGCCACCGTACTGGGCCACCAGTCTGTGGTATAGTGACCCAGCCGCCATAATGGGCCACCAGTCTGCGGTATAGTGACCCAGCCGCCGTACTGGGCCACCAGTCTGTGGTATAGTGACCCAGCCGCCGTACTGGGCCACCAGCCTGTGGTATAGTGACCCGGCCGCCGTACTGGGCCACCAGCCTGTGGTATAGTGACCCAGCCGCCGTACTGGGCCACCAGTCTGTGGTATAGTGACCCAGCCGCCGTACTGGGCCACCAGTCTGTGGTATAGTGACCCAGCCGCCGTACCGGGCCATGAGTCTGGTGTAGTGATCCAGCCGCCGTACTGGGCCACCAGTCTGTGGTGTAGTGACCCAGCCGCCGTACCGGGTCATCAACCCGTGGTGTGGTGACCCGGCTGCCGTATCGGCCCGCCAGTGTGTGGTTCAGTGACGTGGACCACTGGACGAGTGTGTAGTCGCCAGGCAGACAGCCAGGCCACTTTTGTTTTGGCTGGCCGAGCGGTCTGCTGATGCGGCTAGCGGCGTCGACAAGGGAGCAGTATAACCCGTCCGTAAACCAGTCCAAGCACCGGCCGCGCGCCTGTTCCCCGATCCTGCTGGACCCGATCTGGGTCACCGGACGGATCCTACCGGATCCGATCTGGGTCACCGGCACTCCTTACAGACAGAGTCCGGGAACTGCCCAATAGATCTGAAAGATTATTTTCCTGGTCCTAAATACCGGCCAACCGTCCCGACAGGTCCTGATCTTGCCACCGATGCTACTTAGATGTGCGAGGTCATCATCGGGGTCTTCGATACTGCTCAACAGATCTACGAGGTTTTGCTCCAGGTCGCAATGACATCAAACGGACCCAGAAGGTCTCAATCCAGATCCCCCAATGTCACCTAACCAATGCTGGATATCTATCTCTAAGCCACGGGCAGGGTCCCAGTCCAAAGACAAAAGAGACTAAATGGGGAAAATTACAAATTGGCATTAGCACGGCACCAAACCAGGCAGGGCCCGGAACCCTGACCCACCCGGGTTCTCCAGCCGTGTGCCTAGCGGACGCAAAGTGCCGACCCAAGCCTCAAATGTTCCCTTCTTCAATGTGCTTAATGTTAACAACCCAAAATCCCGCAGTGCGGGTCCGCACTCAATGCTCCGTATCAGAGTTGGCAGGGCCGCCGGCTCGGGTCAGGTTCAGGTCGGGCACAGTCAGATCATGACAGCTGGGTAGGGGCGACCCAGGTCGTCGGACCGCCGGCTCCGGTCAGGTTCAGGTCGGGCACAGTCAGATCATGACAGCTGGGTAGGGGCGACCCAGGTCGTCGGACCGCCGGCTCCGGTCAGGTTCAGGTCGGGCACAGTCAGATCATGACAGCCGGGCATGGGCGGCCCAGGTCGTCGGACCGCCGGCTCCGGTCAGGTTCAGGTCGGGCACAGTCAGATCATGACAGCTGGGCATGGGCGGCCCAGGTCGTCGGACCGCCGGCTCCGGTCAGGTTCAGGTCGGGCACAGTCAGATCATGACAGCCGGGCATGGGCGGCCCAGGTCGTCGGACCGCCGGCTCCGGTCAGGTTCAGGTCGGGCACAGTCAGATCATGACAGCTGGGCAGGGGCGGCCCAGGTCGCCGGACCGCCAGCTCAGGTCAGGTTCAGGTCGGGCACAGTCAGATCATCAGCTGGCGAGGGGCGGCCCAGGTCGCCGGACCGCCAGCTCAGGTCAGGTTCAGGTCGGGCACAGTCAGATCACAGCTATAGAAGGCTGAGGTCACGATCACGAGCACAGTCAGATCACGCCGCCGTCGCCGCGGGGCGACGGCGGCGAGTTTTCCGGGCGGCCAATCAGAGCGGCGGACGTGACGCGCCAGCTACGGCGGCCGGACGGACGGCGCGGCGCCTCCGGCGATCTCGTTGGCGCGCTCTCGTCGGCGAGCGTCGCCGGCGCGGCAGTTCGATGCTGTGCCGGGAGTCCCTGACGACGGTGGACGGTAGACGCCGTGGGAAAGGCGAGTGGCGCGCCACGGGGGAGACTGTCTGTTTATTGGATGGTTCACGACACACCTTATGCACATTCACGACTAATGTCGCCGCCCACACTGTTTCGCCGGTGGGCCGCGGGATTGGGAAATGTCCTGAGTGGCGCTGGAGTCGAACCCGGGACCTTTGGTACCCATAGCCCGACACCTTAACCACTCGGCCATCCCCGCCCCGGGGAGACCGTCGAAGTCGCTGGCCGGCGCCATGGCGGACGAGGCCGTTGCTTTGTCGACCCAGCTGCGAAGTCGTGGCCGAGATGTTCCGACCGCACCTTAGGGACGGGACCAGCGACGTTACGGCCGCACCCCAGGGGCGGGTCCAGCGACGTTCCGGCCGCATCCCAGGGGCGGATCCAGCGGAAGTGATTGAGGCGACTCTGCTCTTCCGCCATACAAAAACAAAATAAAAAAGCATACGACGTTCCTCCACGGAGATTCCTGACTTATTATTCCCAACTTTTTCCGCCTGAGCTTGTATAGCAATTGCAGGGGCAGCGGCGTAGCGAAGATTTGTCCCAGGGGGTAGGGCAGAGGTTTGTAAAAGCTTTTTAGCAAGTGAGCATCCTGTATATGCCCTCCTTTTCCTCAGTGCAGGGGCGTACATAGGCTTGGAGAGGCGTGGAAATGTTCAGCGGGGCGAGGAACTGATAATTGCACGGACTAAAATACTACGGGCCTTCGCAGACATAGCAATGACATACTTGAGCTAGGTTGTTGTTCTTTTCAAGAAATTAGTCCTGGAAGCAAAAATTGTCATCGAGAGTCTGAAAATCGAGAACGAAGAGATTCATTGATTTGAGAGCATTGATCCATGTGCGTTTAGATGTTATCGTCTTCGTATTAGCGAGCATATGCACTTTAGCACCTTCTTAGGCCATTGGAACCTCTTGCATTTTGGAAGCAAATTTCACGTCCAATCGCCTAATAAGTCCATAAAGAGCAATGCAATTGCAAGCAATGTATTGTCCGTATTGTGTGTCTGTTGGCGGCGGCGGGTGAGTAACAATGCAATCTGAACGTCTCATGTTTTACTGGTCGGAGTAAAAAAAAGGCAGCAGATGTCCATCAGCGATCCACTTAGCTGTGCCAGCTGCAGAGCGCATATAATTAGCGGATTTGTCCTGACAATTTACGATATCTAGACCTTCGAAACCAAGGTAGCAGTCGACAGACATGTATTGAAGTGTGACCAACACCAAGAACAAGTATTTACGGTGACGTTGTGATGTCAGTCATCTTAGTCTGCCCTGGTCTGGCTTGACATGAGATAGTGTAGACCAAGTATGAAATTTCTTGAGCTGGCCAGTGACGGTCAACGTAGTCTTTATTCTGTTAGCGAAGTTAAGTCCCGGAAAATGTTCATGTATCGGCATTTGTGATCACATGCACGATGAAGCAGCATTTTGAAGTAAACGCATCACCGATTCAATTTGTTGACACTGAAGCTCATTTAGACCTCTAGGAAGAACACAAAAACAACCTTCAGTGAACAAAAGAAATCTCGTCATATTTGAACGCTAGTATCGCTAGCATATTCCATTCCAACGCAGCCATAGGGGAGAGTGCTACAGCCCGAGGCTCTCTCTGTGTGCCATGCTCCGTGTCGTGCTGAGCCGACCGACCCCCACGTCGGCGGCATCGATACACGACCCATGCCACGGCAACTTCCCCACGTCCAGCTGCGCCGCCCATGTCTGAACAGTTTCTGGGCCGCGCCGACCTTGACCTTTGGACAGCTAGCCAGACGCAAGCCGAGCGCCGTACCCCGTGGCCGAGTGGAGCCGCGCCCGGCCGACCGACTAGTCGACAGAGCTGGCGTCGCCATGGCAACGACCTGCCTGCGGTCCGCCGGCGTGGCGCAGCGCCCAGCTGGGCCGCCGGGCTTCGCAGCGGTGGCGGCGCGTGCCCGGCCGCCCAGCTCTGCCGACATGGCGCCGTATTCCCCATTGCGATGAGACAGGCGGAATTAATTTACGACAGATTGATGATGGTGTCTTATTAGGAGCCGTCGAGGTCAGGATATAGTCGGTGTAAGAGAGCAGTCAATGGATCTGGGATAAATCAGAGCTCAATATTTAGAATCGGTTACCGACTAGTTCGGTGGTTTTGGAATTTTTCAGCTGCTGCTCGTTCATGCCAGAATGAACATCAAGCCTTCTTGGAAGTACAAAGATAATTGGAAAGCAACGACCAATCTATACTATATACCTTACCGCTGGCAGTATGTCCCTCACATGACCACAAATATCTGTATATATACCTATATGCACACCCACACACCTATACACACACACACACACACACACATATATATATATATATATGTGTGTGTGTGTGTGTTAGTTGACTACACCTCTCATACTTCAGCTCCTGTATTCGACGGTACAATCTCCAACGCTGTTGGCCCGGGCACCACCGGACAGTGCCGCAGCCACAGTCGCGCGCTATTCACAGTCCCGAGCCCCATTTCCGGCTCCGACCCCAAGACGACCCGAGGTCACTTCCGGATGGCCTCGGGCAACCTAACACAAAGGCACGCTCGGCAAGCCGTACGCACGCATAACACGCGCACCGCCGGAGACAGGTTGTCCGGCGCACCGCCGGAGACAGGTTCGCCACATTTACACTATTTACACATGAATGGCTATGCAAAATATCACCGAATGCTCACACTTATTCCGACGTTTCAATCCACTTCAGATATTTCCAGAGTTCGATAGTTCTTCGACACCACAAAACCTTCAACAAATTGAGAAATACCGTTGCGATAAATAACGTTCTACTTGTTGAAGAACACTTCTATTGCCATCTTAGCTTCCATTTCAATTGACAATGGCCCCTCCCACATCTCTATGGTTCACTACTGCACCATAACTCTATCATACAGTAGTTGTGTTAGCCGCTTGGTTTGTATGTTGACCATAGGTGCGGTTTACCTAATGTATAGTGTTTCTAATGCTGTGTGTGTTTGTTTATTGTTTATTGGTTGGTTCACGACACACTTTATGCACATTCACGGCTAATGGCGCCGCCCACACTATTTCGCCGGTGGGCCGCGGGATTGGGAAATGTCCTGAGTGGCGCTAGAGTCGAACCCGGGACCTTTGGTACCCATAGCCCGACACCTTAACCACTCGGCCATCCCCGCCCCATGCTGTGTGTGTGCTTTCTGCGGTCGTTGCATCGTGCTAGCATAGTGGTGTTGGCTGTCAGGATGTCTAGGGTAATGACAGTGTTATGATGATCTTGAAATTGTTCCTTGGGATTCCCTCATGCAAATACCTCACCAAGCGCCTGCTCAGTGAAGGTGTCGTAAGAGCAGGGATGCGGAGCCGGCAAAATTTTGGACGGCTCCGGCTCCGACCCCGGCTCCGGAGAAGTATCCTGGCTCCGACTCCGGCTCCGGCTCCGAGTAGAATGTCCCGGCGGCTCCGGCTCCGGCTCCGGCTCCGCATCCCTGCATAAGACCAATGTAGTATATACCTCATCGATTGCACAGTTCTCAGATACGAACCAGCCGACATCACCACACGGTGGCAGGGTGGCAAAATTCACCCACATACACAAACACACACAGTCCTCAGATTTACACTGAAACCGTTAAGTTACGTTGATCTGCTTCAGGGTTCAGCGCGTAAATACATTATTTGTAATCGCCAGGAAGTACTTCATCCATATATATATATATATACATATATATATATATATATATATATATATATATATATATATATATATATATATATATATATATATATATATATATATAATAATATATATACACATATGTAAATGTATATATATCAATATATAATATATACATATAGCTACCGAATAGGTCATCACACGGGTCGTGTCACAGAAGAAGGGTCACGACAGTTCTCATCGAAAGATCATCAGTCAACTGCTGGCAGCTAATTTGATTTTCAGGTGGATCTGATCACGCTGCCAGGACCACCTGCCTCAATTAATACGCGTCTTCAGAAACTTGGCTGACTTCGATGTTGACGTACCCTGAAGTCAGGAGTACATGTAGGAAATGTTCCAGAGCTGGTCAAGGAGCCAGGCGGTTTTAACTCGTCCGCATGGGTAAGCAGCTCATCGGCGCACAAAAGCTTGTCAGTTGAGGTATATGCGCGCATCTTGGTCCGGGGTTGAATACATATTGACCCCTGTGGGATCTTGGATCCCTTGGATCCGTGGGAAGCTGATGCCGTTTAGATGAGACTTGGCAGCAAGTTCGCCAGCTTCGTCCGTCACTCGAGCAGTGCAGAACATCACCTGGGGCGGCTACACGACGTTGAGGTCCGGCACACTCATATTCACCCTGCACGGATCCAATCCGATACAGTTCAAACGTGACATTATAATTATTGTGTTATTGCGGTATCCAGCGTAACCGTCTATCGAAATCCAACACGAGAAAAACACGTTTTCAATTCCGCTGTCCTCTGTAAATGCCGGTTGTTTGTGGGCACATTAAGGCACAAGCGCACCATTGCAGTAGCGATAGCACCTATGGACCACTACTGAACTAATGCAGGGTCGATTACACGTCTTGCACTGCTCTGTAACGCATTCCGACTATGCCCCTGGCCATCGGTTGGCTATGTCTGAATCCTATGGATGACATCCGTGCCAACTTGTCAAGTCAGTGTCAGGTGTCTATGCCTGCTTTGTATTTTGTATTTAGCCGTAAGCGTGGCAGATTATGACACAAGATCACGAAGCATTGGACGGAGACGTGGAACTACCGGACACGTGACATCCATGATGTCATGACATGATGTAACGGCGCGTCGCGCGCTTCTCTTGGATCAATGCTCGGCCAATTTTCGGATATTGACAGGCCGCTGGTGAGCGCACCTTCCGTGGAGGAGGCCCACCTGGTGCGACAGCTGGCCCGGCCCGGTGCGACTATTGACCCAGCGCGCGACGTGCTGCGCCGCCGGCGGGACCGGGTCAACAGCGGCCGGTCCGGCGGCGATCCGGGTCACCGGCTCCGCAGACATGTGCGCCGCCCGAGCAGTTGGGTCTGGCTGGGCCTGGTGGCAGTGGCGGCTGACGGGCCAGACCATGAAACTGATGATCAGACACGTTTTGTGGAGAAACATTCAACTGCCAAAATATTACCATTATATATATGTACATATATATATATATATATATATATATATATATATATATATATATATATATATATATATATGTATATATATATATATAAATATATATATATATATATATATATATATATATATATATATATATATATATATTAATATATACAATATGCATGCATACATGCTTAAATCCCGAACATTGGTCATGTCTGCTGTGTCGGCCCACCATGCAGTGGAGTTCACCGACCTTTGGGGTTGAAGCTGCAACGGGCGAAATATTTCGGGTGCGATCATGCTGCTGAGCCCCAAATCCCAGGCTTTCTCGAGGATGGCTTTACGGCTTACCGGAAACTGCGCTGGTAGGCCAACCCGCATGACTCGTTCCGATGCGGCGTCCTCGATTCCGACTTCGACCGATCTCACAGCGCAAGAATATTGTAACGCCAATCGTACGGTTGGCGTAAAAATCAGACAACGACGTGCGGGTTAGTCTACCCAGCCAGTTTTGGACGAGATCCCAACGTGGGAAATGTCAGAAGCTCATGGCGTTGGTTCACACAACGAATTTGAGCCTTATAGGATGATTGGTTAGGCCACCAGCGTCGACGGGTCGCCACTTGAGATATGCACGTTTGCAGCAAATCCCACAGAGCAACGGCCATTCTAGTCCCATGCTATGCATAGCCATGCGGTGTCGCTATGCTCAACGGAAGTCGTGGTGAGCAAGGGCGTATGAGCGGCCATGGGAACAGAAGAGCGCACGTGAGAAAACAACGGCGGATGGCGGATGTTTCCTTACAAATGGTTGCGGACTGTATGCGATTAATTGTTTCTGTTTGGCGGACGGGGGGGGACTGGATATGTATGTGATCAAAATCCACTAGAAATCATTTCAAACGCGATAAGTAGCAAATGCTCTAAATTCAGCGATAGTTCAAAACACTATGCGCCCTTCGTAATGCACAGTGTAACACGTGAGCAGCCAATGGTTCTGTTCAGATCAAATAGTGAGGAAGAAAATCGATGGCTACCCCGGAAGTTGGCAAGGCTAAACTGGCTCGGTGAGCTTAACTGCTAAGCAGCCATGCACTTATGCCTATATACTGATGTATAAGGTACATACACATACACACACATATATATATATATATATATATATATATATATATATATATATATATATATATATGTATATATATATATATATATATATATATATATATATATATATATATATATATATATATATATATATATATATATATATATATATATATATATATATATATATATGTATAAATACCGGGGCATACATAGGTCGACAATGCGCCACAACCACGGGTCATTGGTGGGGTCACGACACAGGGATAGAGCGAATTAGAGGTCGAGCTGCACATACAAGCGTAAATCAACACAACACAGTGGCGGCCGACGGTGCATTTTCTGTGCGTAGCTTTGCGGTCTCCAGAGCGTGTAGTTGTTTGATAATGTTTTGAATTCAAGTTGGGCGATTTCGCGCGTCCATCGTCTGTGCCGTGCTGATTTACATGTACATGCCAAGCAGTTTACTCGGCCTCCAACTTTCCCCATCCCTGCGTTCTGATGATCCTACCAGCAGTGGTCGTAGAGCGTGGCGCCTGTGGGCTGTGACTGTCATTTAATGTCGACCTCTCCAATCCAAGGCAGCTCGATCGGGACGACCTTGCTCGCCGGGACGCTTTCCAATTGTTGGCGGGTCGGTCATATCTTCCCGTCGCCCCCTCGCTTCCCCAGCTAGCGGTCTGCACAGTACATCGAGCTGAGTTGCTGACCAGGGGCTGTCAGGGGAGGCGCTGTCAAATCAGCCCGCCGCCCCGACATTGAGACTGTGAAGGTGGCGGGCCCGTGGCGGACCATCGAGCCACTCACGAAAACGCGGTCTGACGCGGGTCATCTCAGCACACATCCTGGTTCAGTGCTGGAATGCATGGTGCACCGCGATTCATCTCGGCACACTTCCTGGTTCAGTGCTGGAATGCATGGTGTAACGCGAGTCATCTCAGCACACATCCTGGCTCAGTGTCGTAAATATGCCCCTCTGGTGGAACTTTCACCATCCAAGTAATTATAGACTAAAAAATCGCTCATTGCATTGCCAGAAGTTAGATGTCATTATTCAATTGTAATAATTGTGATGAAGAGGACGCAGCATGCTTTGTCGGTCTTTGACGGTCAGCATGCAGCATCGATCCATGGGAG
Source organism: Imbricaverruca yamaguchii (assembly GCA_034440575.1). Taxonomy (NCBI): domain Eukaryota; kingdom Metazoa; phylum Arthropoda; class Thecostraca; family Neoverrucidae; genus Imbricaverruca; species Imbricaverruca yamaguchii. The sequence continues at coordinate 2,282,306 of JAOTOL010001597.1, read as the reverse complement.
GTAATCAGATCCACTTCTAGTTCTGGCACTCTTCATCTTCTCCAGACATGTTAAGTCCCTGCCACAGTGACATGGCAGCATCGTTGAAAATAATGCATATTTGCTATTTCAGGTGACCACGAGAGCTGAAGTAACATTTCAAGAGGATGCAGGAGTGGAACAGAACATGAGATGCCAGCAAGACTGGAAGGATACCAGCTTGCTAACATGCGGAAAACAGATGACAATGGATACTGAAGCCTGGACCACTCTGTAGTCTACATACGACCTTAATACTAATGAGTACGTCCCACGTAATGGTACTGGTGGTATATAATTGTTTGGTGCAGGTGAATTAACAACTAGCCATACCCTCATGTTACATTCTCTCTTCGTGAAAAAGTTTGGCTCAGAATCGATTTAAAAAGGAGATGTTAAACACAGAACTAGAGAACTAGAGTAGCACCGACACAACTGGCAAGACAGAAAGGCAATCATTTCACACAGATATTGATGGCCATAAATAATGCTATACAATGGCATAGGAATTTTCAGGAAAATGGAGGGACAAGAAGCCAAATAATGGTTTTCAGTGGGGGACGGGGCGCGGTGTATCAAATAATTCCACTGTGCACTGAAGAATTATTTCATTCCATCCATTATTTCTGAAGAAGAAAGAAGATGTTGTCATCAGAACATGAAAGCTTTACTCCCCAAACAAGAACAATACAACCAGAAAGCTTCGTCCACACCAGGGCCAGACGCTTAAGAAAACGCTTCTTGAATACTCCGGATGCACCACTGGGTGTATGTGCACTCACAGAGGGATACAGAGCTGCACCCCTGCAAGATATACGGCATCGCAATTTTTCTATGACTGTCCACACTTTTCAACATCGAGCCGGATGTTTATGCGCATTCTAGCTATCTAGATGTATGCTCTGATAGCGAAATTTACACCAACGAAATTAATTCTGTTTCCTCAATTCTCAATTGAGCCTTATTTCCTTCATTGGCAGACACTACGCGACAGCAATTAGTAGACATACTTCGTCATCCCTGAATTATCAGGCTATATCCCATCACACAGCTCACACATACGGTTATCCCAACCACCAATTCTAATGACGGCTAAGATATTGATTGAGATAGGTAGGTTGTAGTGTTGGTTATTGGTTTTGCGACACCTCTACCGTTGGGCCACGCAGTGTCGCAGATCTCTCGCGCCGATTGGTTGCGGGCGAAGAGTAGGTAGGTTGTATGTGGTAGGTCAAGCGTTGTACCTACCCCGAGCCTGACCAGCAACAATGAATCCATCCGGACAGCAACTCAATGCTTCTTAGAAAATCCCCATCAAATGAAAGAAACCACTACTCTGCGCTCGCGTGATGAAGGAAACACCATTTCCAGACAGGTTGGACTCGGGTGCCGCTTCTTGAATTCGATGTGTCCGGCGCTCCAGCTCGCACTCCAGTCGGAGCTTTTAACCCACTGACAAGAAATGCTGCGAATGATGCATTTCTCCTGGTTTCTTTCAGGATTGAGATGTTTTACATCAATTGACATGCAAAAATGTTAATTGTTGCATTCTGAAGCCACCAAAAGCAATAGAAGTAGAATATATGACATGGCTATTACGCATAAAAATTGCCTAAATTGCTTCTTGTTTGTTTATTGGTTGGTTCACGACACACTTTATGCACATTCACAGCTAATGGCGCCGCCCACACTGTTTCGCCGGTGGGCCGCGGGATTGGGAAATGTCCTGAGTGGCCTAAATTGCTTCTAAACTTTCGTCAAATATGATAAGATCTTGCGATAAAATGAACACCGCATGGCCTGAAATGTCAGGGCCTTTGGATTTCATTACCTGCATTGCTTCAGAACACCATACACTTGTGGCGATAATAGTGTTTATGCCACTCCGATGGTAATCGATTTTACGACACTTCGACTGTTGAGTTATGTAGCGTCGCCAATCTCTCACACCAATTGGCCGCGGGTGAAAAGTAGCGGCAGGTGAGTCTCGAACCAACAATCTCTCAATTGCGAGACGGGCGACTCATTCCTAGACTACTCGTCCCTGTTTACGCCACTCCGACAACTGGTTTCCCCACTCCAGGAAAATATACAACTAACTTTGCTGCTTTACTACACTGGAAAATGAGGACTGGCTCAGTGCCATTTACTGTTTTAGTCAACTCCCGCTGGCGGTGGGAAGGCTGCTGATTGGCTTAGCGCTTTGAACTCAGCCAATGGGATGAAGCCGGTGCTGTCAAAGGTAACTCGTAACTCTAGTAGGTCGTCTGGATTGTGTCGTTTTGCAACAATCGAACACAACCCGCTGACGGCATTGGCAGACGTTGTTAATTGATTGTCTTGGCCGTCTTGACGGCTTAAGTGCGAAGCAATCTGGTAGGAATGAAACAATTGTTGTTCGGCCTGTTTCGATCTTGTCTCAGGCTTGCGTGTCGAGAAAAGTGGGTGCTGCGGAAATGGCAATTGGTAGGTGTTGTGACTGCTCATCTGCGGCTCCCTGTCATCTGTCCTGCCTGCTGTCCGAATTGTTTTATTTTTGTCTGCCGATGCCATTGCGGCGAATATGGCTGACTGATGTTGGCAGTGGGTGATCATTTTTTTGGTGATCCCGATGAGACTGTTGGGGTCCCGGTGCGACCTGGTGTTCTCACTGCGTGATTTTCGGGGGCCGGGCGTGACTTTTACGGCACCCCAGGGTCAGCATGATTTTCAGGGACCCCGGCCAGACCTTTTGGGACCCCACATCGTGATTTTCTTGAACCCTGACACGAATTTTTGGGCCCCTAGCGTGATATTCAGGGGCCCACGTGCGAACTTTTTTTTTACCCCAGCGTGATTTTCATGCTTCCCGGTACGACTTTGTAGGGCACAGCGCGATTTTCACACACCTGGCCCGATCTTTTGGCCGGCGTGATTTTCATGGGCCCGGCCCGTCTTTGCGAGGCCTCACCGTCATTTTTATGGGCCCAACCCCACGTTTTGTGATGATTTTGTTTTTGGGGGAGGGGGCGGCGCAACTTTTGGGAGCCCAGCGGTATTTCCGGTGGTCAAGGTAAATTTTTTTAGAGTCCCAGTCATTTTGTGGGGCCTCGGAACGTTTTTTGGGGCCACCAATGTGCTTTTAGAGGCCTTTGTAGGATTTTGGGGCCTCAGTGTCATATACAGAGGTCATATGGGACTCTTTCTGGCCCCAATATGATTGTTAGGGGTCACGGTGCATTTTGGGGCCCAAACGTTATTTTCAGGGGTACCGGTCGCACTTTTGGAGCTGTGGTGTCATCTTAGGTGCCCCGGAACGACTTTTGGGGCCCCAATGTGATTTTCTGGGGCGTTGGTTCAACTTTAGGGCCTCCATTCAGTCTTCTTTGTCAGGGTCCCTGCACGAGTTTTGGGGACACCAATATTGTTTTGGAGGGACTCGGTGCGATTTTGTGGGACCCAGCGGGACTTTTAGGAACCTGGCGCCGTTTTCCCTAAGCCCAGTGCGATTATTGGGGCTCCACAACCTCCCGGGGGAAGTATATTTATGACTGGTCCAGCACCATGGCACAGATGACTGCAGACTGCATGAAATTGCATTACCGGTAAACGTTGTTTTTTTTCCTACGATCCAGCATCAGGAACCATACCTAGACTTCGTGTCATCAAACATATGCAATGTATGCTACTTGAATGCAAAAAAAACAAGACTTTTTCTTCCTTACTTTTGGTCAAATGTATGCACCTTATTCACACTTACCAGACAATACACACTTCATAATTGCATGATCTCAACGAACATACGCTCCAAACCAGACTGAAAATGTAAATATAACATTGGTCAGATGTCACGCTACATTGGAGGTAACCGTTCACAGTCTCTTCAAGTCACCACACGCCGAGGTGGTCCGCAGGTCCATGATGGCCGGCTCTGGCCCATGACGCGGGAATGACGTCCATACCAGGTCACGATGGCCAAGGGACCCACCCGCTGTCCACTCTCCCATCAATATGACTTCTTCATCCGTACAATTATCCTGTCTGTCACGTGCGGAACCCACCGCAGCCAGCAGCTGACTTCCGCCGGCACATACGGATAGGCCTGTCGTCGACATGACGAGCCCAATACACAGCTGGTGGCTTACCTTCGCCGGCGCATAGATCCGTCTGCGTCATACCACACGGCTCCATCCTCCATCGAGCAGATCCGGCTTCGGTGACCATGTGTCTACTCGCTGCCATTGTGACTGAGTTATGTATCGACCCACCCAGCTGTTAGCGAGGCGATAAATAAGTGGGAGGGAGGGAGCTTGCGAGGGATCCGGAAATGCTACACCCGGCGAGCTTCCAGCGAAGTGTTGGGTAGTAACTGCGCGAACAAAATGTCACGGAGTACCGTTCTTTTCAGTGCAGAGCATGCTTTTTTGCTGAGCTGTTCTCAACTTCATCTGTCGCATTAAAAAAGGGACCAGTTGCACTTTTTCGCCGATAAGTAATATCAATGGCGATAGGTTTGCATAGTGGATGCAAGTTTGAAATAGTGCATGCAATACTGAGATATACACACCGTATCGGACATTGCAGCACACATTTCAACACAGGTGAATGATGAGTAACTATGGGAAAAGCGCATTGAAAACAATGCTCTTCTACCAAAAGCGTTTACAACAATTATTTTTACCTAGTGCTTCAGAGTACCTTCATTACGACACTCCTAGGAAGACAGCTTGGGCTAATTAACGGATCTAAACCAGAGTTGCCAACGGGCTGGTAGTTTTCATGGGGAGATTTGTACCAGTATCATGAACCGTGACCGTTACTTGGCGACTTTTTTCGACAAACTTGGAGCATTTCTTCCGCTCGTCAGAATCACAAGTTACTCAGCAGAACCAGGACACTGCCCTATCAGAGTTCTCCATATCTATGAAACTTTGAAAATTGGCGGGATATTATGGCGGCAGGTGAGGGTACAACTCAGTGGTTGAGCAGCTGCGAGGCCCGGCTCGGGCACGCCAGGTGCCGCTCGGGTGACGCCTGGCTACTGCCAGGTGCGCCGGGTGGCCACTGCCAGGTGTGCTCGGGTGACATGGCCGGGTGGCTACTCCAGGTGCTGCTCGGGTGACATGGCCGGGTGGCTACTGCCAGGTGCTGCTCGGGTGACATGGCCGGGTGGCTACTGCCAGGTGCTGCTCGGTGACATGGCCGGGCGCTCTGCCAGGTGCCGCCTGGTGCACATGCCGGGGCTACTGCCAGGTGCTGCTCGGGTGACCTGGCCGGGGGCTACTGCCAGGTGCTGCTCGGGTGACATGGCCGGGTGGCTACTGCCAGGTGCTGCTCGGGTGACATGGCCGGGCGGCTACTGCCAGGTGCTGCTCGGGTGACATGGCCGGGTGGCTACTGCCAGGTGCTGCTCGGGTGATATGGCCGGGTGAATACTGCCAGGTGCTGCTCGTGTGACATTGCCGGGGGCTACTGCCAGGTGCTGCTCGGGTGACATGGCCGGGGGCTACTGCCAGGTTTCGGGTATGAATTATGGGTGACATGGCCGGCGGCTACTGCCATCCGGTATGAATTAACTGCCCGATGAACACGATGAACCCAATCGACAAAGCAAACTGCTTATTGCTCAATCATGTGCACATTCGCCCAAATCGGACGCGTAATGGTGTAATGTACGTCCGTGTTGATGAAGTTGATGTCGAGCGCTATTGTTTGGCGGGACGTTTCCTTAGCGCCACTGCTGCAACACCCGCTGTGATCCTGTCCATCCCTGGCCACGAAAAAAAAGACACAGCCAATACGTATTTTCGTACATATCCCTTTCCTCTGGTCCATTGAGCAAGAACATTCTAAATATCCTGGAAAGGGGGAGGGGGCAGCAGCCACTCACTAAACGTCATGCAACGTAAACAACAGGATCCATCAGACTTGATGCCACTCCTCGGCATGGTAGCCAATCAAGACGAGAATCAGTCTTGATTCTTCACCAGTCGCACTCCCTGCACAAAAGTACCAGCATCAAGGTTAACAGCCTCACTCCCCGAGAACAGACCAGTCAAACACTTCACCCGGCATGACCCATCTCGACCCCTGCTACATAATTTACCTAGCAGAACCCATCTGGACGCCTGCCACACTTCACCTACCAGGATCCGCATCGACCCCTTTCAAACACTTCACCTGGCATGACCCATCTGGGCCCCTGTCACACACTTCACCTGGCATGACCCATCTCGACCCGACACATACTTCGCCTAACATGACCCATCTGGACCCCGGCTACACTTCACCTACAATATTTACCCGTAACACACTTCACCTGACATGGGCCAGCTAGACCCCTGTCACACACCCATCTGGATCCCTGGCACCTGGCATGACCCATCTGGGCCCTATCACAAGCCTCGCCTAGCATGACCCATCTGGATTCCGGCCACACACTTCACATGGCAGGATCCATATCGACCAGTCACCCTGACCCCATCACACACACTTCACATGGCAGGATCCATATCGACCAGTCACCCTGACCCCATCACACACACTTCACCGAGGCGGTGTTCGCATCCTGGTGAAGGCATTGTGAGATGGGCAACTTACCCCCAGATTATGAAGGTATCCGAGGATCGCGTGCATGCTACCTGGCAAGGACCAACTGACGCTCACATCTCATAACTAACGCAAGTGATCGAGTTCCGGGAGACAAGCCGTTCTGCTCGAGAAGTCGTGGCTCGTGGGCGGACGTTCACGTCTGAGCCTCAGTACGGCCCCAGCATTTCCCCGCAGCATGGCCTCAGTGCAGCTGGCCGCCCGGGACAATTCGCCGCACGCGACCGCCCGATCTCGCAGCGTCTGTGCGTCTGTCCGCCGGCAGGGGCCGGCCACAGCTGGAGACTGGCGCGCACACCTCTCGTGTATTACTCCGGGGCGTGCGGCGACGACCCGACGTCACTCACCACCGCACGTGTCACGCACTCACCACCACACGTGTCACGCACTCACCACCGCACGTGTCACGCACTCACCGACACACTTGAGCGCCAACAGCCGCCAACTCGGCGAGTTCATCGTCAACCGGTATAAAACGGCCACCGTGGGTGGGGGCACGTGTCTGGGGGGCACGCGTCCCGGGGGCGGAGCTGAACGCAGCCGCCGCACACCATTCGGCTCGCCCGTAACAAACCGGCTCTTCGAACGCGCAGTGCGGTGCGGGCCTAAAGCAATGCCCGCGACGGCGGCGACAAACCAAACAACACGACCTTCAACTAGGATCGACAAATGGCACACCGTTATCCTCCGCCGAGCGCCGCACCCCTCACGAAATCACACTTCACACACACACACACACACACGCACACCGGCCGCATGTCTTGCCTCCACCCCACACAAATCGACACACCACCTCTAAGCCAGCGGCTGCACACCAAACACACCAACGCACACCACCCAACGCCGCGTTCAAAGAACGGCCGACACCTCGCCTGCCGAATTTTCTCTGAGATCGAATGTCGACAACACAGAACACGCATGCACGGACAACTCTAGGCCCGGTCGCGGCCGGCCGGCGCCAGCCGCGTTCACCGTCGCCGTAGCCGGACACGCGCCCCGCCGGCCGCCGCCGGCGCAGGGACGTGGCGGCGCCGGCCGGCCGCGGCCGAGCGCTGCCACCTTCCGACAGAGCGCGGGCGGACGCGAGTGCATCACAGACGAGGGACGAAGCCTGCAGTGCGGCGGATGGACAGAGTGTGTGCTGTGGCGGTCGGCGGGACCGCCTGGAGGGAAGAGTGCTGGTTGCTGGCCGGCGTGCGGCGCAGCCGGTATTGCTTCACGCGAGAGCCGCGCGCACCACGGCGGCGCGACACGGACAAGCAGCGTCGACGGTACGCGGCCCGAACAAACGCCGCCAACGTCGGACCGCGGGGGCCCGCAGCAGTGAACCCCGCGGCCGCCGCGGCGTCTCCGACTGCACGAACAGCGAGCCGCCGGCAGACGCGCCAGCGAACCGCTCAGTCGCCCGAGGCGCCCAACAGTCGGCGCGCGCCACCGTGCCCGCCGCGGCGGAGGAGGCCGCGCGGCGGTCGCCCGAGGCGCCCACTCCCGACCGCGCGGGTCAACGCGGGTCGCCTCCGGGTCGGAAACGCGACCGTGGCGTGGCTGAGGTAGACAGTCGAGGGTGCGCCTCCGCACGTATGGATATTCGCTTCGAAAAACGGCGCGACCCGTCTCGCGGGCGGCTAACAGCACGTGCCAGGGTCGGAGACATCGGGGGCGATCAGGTCCGAACAGATCGGCGATGATGACGTCACCGTACCGATTCGCAGAGCCTCCGGGTACCCGGCGATGTCCGGGGCTCTGGGCGGGTGCAGGGGTGGTGCAGGGGTGTGGCACCGGGTCCGCGAGATATTCGGAAGACGGAGTTGTGCGCGCGGCCGAGCACAGGGATGAGACATGAGACACACGAGTCAAGAGACGGTAAACGAAACACAACAGAATGCCGCAAGCAGAATACGAATCCAACTGCGGACAAAGCAAGTGACCAACCGTTTTAGTAAGATTAAGTGTGAGTACCGAAAACTTCTCTGAGCGTACAGCTCACACCATTGGTAAACAAATAAAGCTAGTTGCGTGAGCTACCAACGCAAGTTTGAGTCCAATACAGAACATATACGATAATATTACCGACACACCAAACCAAGCCGCGAATGGACATACCGCCACAAAGACAACCGTGAGTATCGGCAACGGTGGTTACTATAAATCTCCCTCCACCGTCACTGTGCGGGCGGTGGCTACGTGGTAACGAGCTCATCACCAACACCAGCACCAGCATCCGGCCCAGACAAGCTTCGCGGCCGCCACCATACTCTCCCGCCGGCAGCAGGGGGGGCGAGGGGCGGGAGGGTAGGAGAGGCACTCGCGCCGTTGGCGGGCCGGCAGACCAATTATGACCGCTGATGGGAGATCAAAGGGCGACGGCGGCCACGATCGATCTGCCGCCATAATTGGCCGGCAGAGTCGACGACGGTCGGCGACTTACTGTCGTATCGTCGCCCGCCACTCACCGCCGAGACACAGCCGGCGATATCGGGGTCAGACCGCCGCCCACCGCCGCGACACAGTCGGCGAGATCTAGGTCAGACCGCCGCCCACCGCCGCGACACGGCCGGCGAGGTCGGGGTCAGCCCGCCGCCCACCGCCGCGACACGGCCGGCGAGGTCGGGGTCAGACCGCCACCCACCGCCGCGGCACAGTCGGCGAGATCTAGGTCAGACCGCCGCCCACCGCCGCGACACAGCAGGCGAGGTCGGGGTCAGCCCGCCGCCCACCGCCGCGACACGGCCGGCGAGGTCGGGGTCAGCCCGCCACCCACCGCCGCGACACAGCCGGCGAGGTCGGGGTCAGCCCGCCGCCCACCGCCGCGACACGGCCGGCGAGATCTGGGTCCGGCCACAACTGACCACTTCGGATCCCGGGCAGGGCGCAGCGCAGCCACTGCACCGAGCTCGCACCGACGGACGTGTGGCCTGGGGCCATGCCGCCCGGCGGGCACGACCTCATCGCGGCGGACCTCGTCGCAGAGGACCTCATCGCGGCGGACCTCGTCGCGGAGGACCCCAGCGCGGAGGACCCCGTCGCGGCGGACCTCGTCGCAGAGGACCCTCGCGCCCCGTCGCGGCGGACCTCGTCGCAGAGGACCCCGTCGCAGAGGACCCGTCGCGGAGGACCCCGTCGCGGCGGACCTCGTCGCAGAGGACCCCCGTCGCGGAGGACCTCGTCGCAGAGGACCTCATCGCGGCGGACCTCGTCGCGGAGGACCCCAGCGCGGAGGACCCCGTCGCGGCGGACCTCGTTGCGGCGGACCTCGTCGCAGAGGACCCCGTCATGGAGGACCCCGTCGCGGCGGACCCCGTCGTGGAGGACCCCGTCGCGGCGGACCCGTCATGGAGGACCCGCGCGGTGCGTGCCACGCCCGCCGACGCCGCGACGACGCGGAGCGACCCGAGCCGACGTCGCATCGCGAGTCGCGTCGGACCGGCACCGGCTCGACGCGGCCGGCGCCCCGCCTACTTGAAGTACTTGAGGCCGGCCACCATCATGAACTTCTCGATGAACAGCTCGGAGTCGAGCGCGGCGATGTGCGCCGCGCGGCCGATCAGCGAGTTGGCGTTGTTGGCGAGCGCGTGGTGCACGTCGTAGCGCACCAGCGACACGTCGGGCCGCTCCACCAGCGGCTGGATGATGCTCGTCACCATCTCGCGGTAGGCGGCGCCTGCAACCGGCCCGACTCCGTTCAGCCACGCAACACGAAGCAACGCAACGGACACCACTGACCGTCAACAACCGCCACCCGTCCGCCGGCCACGATCAGGTGACCGCGAACGACCTGTCCTTGAGCTCGCCTGGCAAACCCGCACCGGTCAGCACAGCGATGGCACCACAGGCGGCACACTGGTGATGCACGCAGCACGGTCGGCACCAGCCGACACCAACCACCACGGACAAATTGTAACGGCCACAAAGAACAGCAAGGTGACTGCATATTGTACGGCATCGGAAGGTTAACGCAGTACTGCTCACGTCGTTGTCGCGACGGTAGCCGCTGAGGGGATCCAGCGCAGACATGTCATATGGTTCACGGCCAACGCCTTCGACGAGCTCGGCTTTCTTTCACGATGCAGCTATTGCGCAGACGACATGGCGTCACACCCCCCGCGCCCAATGGGCTTTGGAGGGTCGAAATGCGATCGCGGAGCCTCAGGATTATAAGACTTGCACAACATATCCACCATACACCTAAATAGACACACATATATGTATGTGTGGTTGGGAGAGTGAGTGATGTATGTAGAGAGTGGTGTGAGGAGAGAGCCCCCGCGCGGCCGGCGGCGCGCGCGCGGCGTGCGCGCGCGCGCGCGCACGCACGTGCGCGCGCGCGCGCGGCGTGCGTGCGTGCGTGCGTGCGTGCGTGCGTGCGTGCGTGCGTGCGTGCGTGCGTGCGTGCATGCGTGCGTGCGTGCGTGCGTGCGTGTGTGTGTGTGTGTGTGTGCCTGTGCTTGACCTCCATACTGGAATCCCACGCATTCTGAACATGCTCGTTGTCGCAGAGTACGGCGCTGACGACTGACATCTGTGCGCGAAGGATCAGCTCTGGTCGAAGCGCCGTAAACCCTAAATGACTGACTGACTGACTGAGTGACTGAATGACTGACTGGCTGACGGCAGACGTCACGCTCAAATCCAGGTAGGCCGTTCACCGATACTAGCCCCACGTCTTCCCTTATCCTTCCCTACGCTCTCCATTGAGTGGACATTACAAATTTACTTCTTGTAATATCACAAGCGTACGCACATACCACTGAATTAAGTGTATATGCCTACTGCATGAATACACAAAGAAAGAAAATAAAACAAGCTAACGTAGTTTTCTCATTGTAGTGACAGACCAACATAAACGTCATCAAATCCTATATTAAGCCTAGTCATAACAAGAAAACATAAACTTTTATCATCGTCCGCACAAATCAGCGACTGGAATAGCACGCCGCATCTCCAGAAGTGCAAGTTACCTGTCGAACGCAGAACCCTGCAAGGGCGTCAACCCCACTATATCGTGATCAGAGCGCAGCGGGGAACTATCGCAGCGTTTCCGCGCGTGCCAGCCGAACTTCTAACAACGCACCCGACAGGCTCCAGACAGGTGCGCCGCCGCCGACACCCCAGTCCTCTCAAACGGCAACACCGACAGCAACGCACTCCGCCGTGTAATTAAGCCAAGCAATTACGGCCCGTCGTCGGGATACTGTTGCCGGCCGGTCGCCATGGCAACCATCGGCATCCCGCGACGAAGTTGGCCGGGCGGCGGCATGCATCCCTGCATCATCGAGCCGCCGCACGTCTCCATGGCAACCGAGCCGTTCCACGACGCTAGTCGCCGCGACATGGTAGTCATGGCCACGAAAAGCGTCGGTGCGTGGCGAACGGGCAACCAGCACCGCCAGCCGGCAGCGCCGCGTTCACGTTCTGTCGATGGCATGGGCTGTGACGGCCGCGGGCGGTCTTTGCATAATCCACCCATACCCCTCGACCTTTGGCGGGCTTTCTCGCCCACTAATGCCGGCCTAGCGGTAGGTCATGTATCCGATGCCCAGCGGCGTCATGCTGTAAGTAGCACAAGGCACACAGCGCAATGACACACCACCACGGAATACGTCCGCACTGGGCCGGCGCACCGCCTGGCCGCCAGTGGCGACGGGCGGGGCGCGCTCGACTTTCTCGAGCTCGGCTGTAATTGTTTGACCGGTAACGCCTATCTTGTTCTCAAAGGTTCTCGTCGGAACAAATCACCCCCGACGAACTTGGACAGACAAATGCGAGCCTCAGGTGTCCTCTAAAATAGCAGTGCTTTAGAACATTGGACATGGCCATTATAAATATTGGATCATTTACGATTTGGCATTCTTTCTGAGCCGAATGGCATATCTTGGAGACGTGCACGTGTAACAACTCAACATAGCCAACCGGTCGCACCGACATTATGCACGTCACTGGGGTGACAGACAAACAAATGAACTAAAACGAACTGCTAAACAATGAAACTGAGCTTATTTAACTTACTGACAACACAGCCTGCCGATTTATATCGTAATTCTTCCGTCCATTAGTTTCGAACACAAACAGCGTTTGTCTGTTGCAACAACCGGGTAGCTAACTTCCGCAAGTCAACATAGTTTCATATTGAAACTCTAGATGCGTCCAAACTTTCGGCTTTTCATTGTAGTAACTTGATCTGATATGAGCTAGCATGGAAAGTTGAAGATGAATAATTTAAATATATATATATTTATACTTGATCATGGCTGCATATTGCCGGAAGGCCAGGCTGAGAACGGGCAAGGCCAGGCTGATAACATACAAGGTCAGGCTGAGAACATGCAAGACCAGTATGAACACCAAGCAATTCTACATAATACAGATCAATAATACCTCTTAAATCGTAATCGAGGAAAACGTTTTAGCATACTCTTCACAGCAGCGATACCATTGCATATTCACTCAGTTATATTCCCAAACTGCCCTACCACATTACACCCTCTCCTGGACAGCATAAGGAAGGGTATGGGAAGATGGCGTTGCTATTATTAATATGCGGACTACTACTACATTACGCCCTACCCTGGAGAGGATAAGGAAGGATAAGGTGCGATGGAGGGCTAGGATTGGCGAGCGGGCTACCCGGATTTTCGGTTAGTTAGTTAACTGGTTAGTTATTTGGGCTCTAAGGCGTTCGACCGGAGTTGATCCTTCGCGCCCAGACGTCGGCCACCGGCGCCGTGCTCTGCGACAGTGAGCATGCTCAGGATGCGAGGCTGGGCCAGTCTAGAGGTCAAGCACAGATGCTCATGTAAAAGAATGCAACGCTGTGATGATGGATGACGCAGTTTCGCTTCGTAAATCAGTGACCTTCGGTTGGTTATTTGGGCTTTCGGGCGCATCGTCAGTGACCTTCAAAATGAAGTAGCTGTTCGGTTGTGTTTTGTGTTGGCGTCCGGTGGTTCGGTGTGCCTGGGTGCGGTTGTTTGGTTGGCACCAGTGTCGATAGTCGTAATTTGGAAATCAAACAAGTCACAAACTTTCGGTGCGCCAACTCCCAAAAACACGAGCCACAATGTCCCACCTTTCTAGCATTGCTATGCACTGGACCGCACGGGCCGTGAGCTTAGTGAGCCGAGTAAGTTTTACACTGGCAACGTGGGGCCCAGCATCCTTACCCGTGTTGTCCCAAGTGAGCCTTACAATGGACCGTGGTGCCCAGCCGACCACAGACCCAATGCCCATTACCGGCCCGGGTCCTTACCGTGGCCGTGTGGTCCCGACTGAGCCCCACACCGGCCCGGCGTCCTCACCGTGCCCGTGTGGTCCCGACTGAGCCCCACACCGGCCCGGCGTCCTCACCGGTGGCCGTGTGGTCCCGACTGAGCCCCACACCGGCCCGGCGTCCTCACCGTGGCCGTGTGGTCCCGACTGAGCCCCACACCGGCCCGGCGTCCTCACCGGTGGCCGTGTGGTCCCGACTGAGCCCCACACCGGCCCGGCGTCCTCACCGGTGGCCGTGTGTCCCGACTGAGCCCCACACCGGCCCGGCGTCCTCACCGGTGGCCGTGTGGTCCCGACTGAGCCCCACACCGGCCCGGCGTCCTCACCCGTGGCCGTGTGGTCCCGACTGAGCCCCACACCGGCCCGGCGTCCTCACCGGTGGCCGTGTGGTCCCGACTGAGCCCCACACCGGCCCGGCGTCCTCACCGGTGGCCGTGTGGTCCCGACTGAGCCCCACACCGGCCCGGCGTCCTCACCCGTGGCCGTGTGGTCCCGACTGAGCCCCACACCGGCCCGGCGTCCTCACCGGTGGCCGTGTGGTCCCGACTGAGCCCCACACCGGCCCGGCGTCCTCACCGGTGGCCGTGTGGTGGTCCCGACTGAGCCCCACACCGGCCCGGCGTCCTCACCCGTGGCCGTGTGGTCGCGAATGGCCGCCTTGCACAGATCGATGCGCGAGCTGTGGATGGGCACGTATTTGTCCTGCGAGCTGCCGGTGAGCAGCACGTGCCGGAACTGGTGCAGCCGCGAGCGCATCGCCAGCCGGTACAGGAACGTGTCGCGCACGTCCGGCGCGTCCTTCATGGCCAGCTGCAGCAGCGAGCCGGACTTCTTCAGCTTCTGCATGAACCACATGCCTGCGGGGCAGAGCCGACACGCCGAGTCAGGTCCGGTCGGCCGCGGCGGACTGGCGCGGCCGCGCGGTCGGCCGTCGACACGTGCTCACGTGGCGGCGCGCGGAGCAGGCACGTGGCGGCCGTGGCGGACCGGGCACGACGGCGGCGACGAGGGCCGCACGCGGCCGACAAGGGGCGGCGGGACAGGACGGATGCCGCCCAAGCCGCTGTAAATATACAACATTGAAGAGTGTCCATTTCCACAGCGACCGACCGGCAGAACTGCGCCACATTGTGAGCGTGTCCGCAGAACTGCGCCACATTGTGAGCGTGTCGGCAGAACTGCGCCACATTGTGAGCGTGTCGGCAGAACTGCGCCACATTGTGAGCGTGTCGGCAGAACTGCGCCACATTGTGAGCGTGTCGGCAGAACTGCGCCACATTGTGAACGTGTCCGCAGAACTGCGCCACATTGTGAGCGTGTCCGCAGAACTGCGCCACATTGTGAGCGTGTCGGCAGAACTGCGCCACATTGTGAGCGTGTCGGCAGAACTGCGCCACATTGTGAGCGTGTCGGCAGAACTGCGCCACATTGTGAGCGTGTCGAAAAGCAGCCACATTGTGAACGTGTCGGCAGAACTGCGCCACATTGTGAGCGTGTCGGCAGAACTGCGCCACATTGTGAGCGTGTCGGCAGAACTGCGCCACATTGTGAGCGTGTCGGCAGAACTGCGCCACATTGTGAGCGTGTCGGCAGAACTGCGCCACATTGTGAGCGTGTCGACAGAACTGCGCACTTGTAGCGTGTCGGCAGAACTGCGCCACATTGTGAGCGTGTTGACAGAACTGCGCCACATTGTGAGCGTGTCGGCAGAACTGCGCCACATTGTGAGCGTGTCCGCAGAACTGCGCCACATTGTGGACGTGTCGGATAACTGCGCCACATTGTGAGCGTGTCGGCAGAACTGCGCCACATTGTGAGCGTGTCGACAGAACTGCGCCACATTGTGAGCGTGTCGGCAGAACTGCGCCACATTGTGAGCGTGTCGACAGAACCGCGCCACATTATGAGCGTGTCACCCGGCCAACAGATCGGCCGAGTTCAAACACGCCGTCAGTTCCGCATGACCGCTTCCCTCCAAACAACTCCGCCAGCACCAGGGTACGAGAATAAACCAACTGCAGGCAACGTCGGCCACAACACCACATGTGCGGCATTGGCTAACTGCACCGTACGCAGTCACTCTCGGTTTGAAATACGTGCACAGTTGCCGCAACACACCGTAACGATGGACACACACACTGCGTACTGTAACGATGGACACACACTGCGCACTGTAACGATGGATACAAACTGCAACAGAAAGCGGCCTCATTAGCGTCGACTTCGACTGAACTGCGCGCTGGCTGAGAAGATCTGACTGGGTCGCAAATGGTAAGATTAGGTCCTCATCCCCCACGTCATGCCGACACACGTCCACGTCCCGCCGACGCACGTCAACGTCCCGTCAATATGTGCACATGTCCTGTCGACACATGTCCCCGCCGTGTCGACACACGTCCACGTCATGCCGACACCCACACACTTCCTGTCGACTCACGCCCACGTCTTGTCAATACTCATACCCACGTCCTGCCGACACACGCCCACGTCTTGTCAATATTCATGCCCACGTCCTGTCGACACACGCCCACGTCTTGTCAATACACATGCCCACGTCCTGCCGACACACGCCCACGTATTGTCAATATTCATGCCCACGCAGTGTAAAATAATGGACTATGTTGCCTGGAAATTCACATTTAATGGAATTGTGCTATTTCATCCTTGTCTTAGGTTTTTACCATTTTGTCACATGTGTGGGCAGTCATTATGCACACTCCTGCTAAATAATGTAAAATGCATGTGACTGAAGTGAAAGGCATTCCACTGTTTTAATCCTTAAGTGACGATCCTTTATTTTCTTCCAATCTTTCACTATTCCCAAGCAACTTCTTTCTTCATCCCAGGGTGGGAATTTTGGGCCTCTCCTGGAGTATGGAGACCTAAGGACATTTTATTCTCCAGGATTGTGACTGCAAATGTTGAACTTTTTTTATTCTCCGAATGAAACGTGCCAATTTATGGATGGCATTTTGCTTCCAGGATCTCAGTACAGCTCCAACAATGCAGTTGCAGTTTCCAGTCCATCATACAAATTAGAAGCCTGGACAACAGAACAGAAGAGTATGGCATAGCAGGTCATAAGGCATGAAATGCAGGTTGCAGTCAATTGCCCAGGAATCATATCATGTTATATCAGAATACCTACAAGTTTGTGGTGGTTGTTTCGATTGCATTGTGCATGTGTCAAACAAACTATGTCCTGGCTCAGTCTAAGCCCCAATCAAGGCCGAACTCGCGGGGGTTACTCAGGTAATCGTTGGTGTGCACGATGCCTCCAAATCCGAACGAAACAAAAGCATCGACATAGCATAGAAACAATAGAGAACAAAATAATGTAAATTTCGGAACTAGTTATTACCTCAGCCAATTACTCTCCAGGATATTTTCACACTGGCAGGACGGCGGCCCAGCACAATCACTCTGTAACCACAGATGAATCGTCATTCGGCTTGCGCCAATCTCGTCTCATTCTAAATAACAAAGATATGAGGGATTAGGTTTTCGTATGTCTTCAGAATTCTGTCGAAATGACGCTTCAGAAGGAAATATTGGAATATACCACGATTCTTCTTCATAATTCCGGGAAATACTGGCGTTACACCAAAAAATCTCCATTACGAAACCTCTCGTCTTGCTGCCATATCTTGCGACCATAGTGGAACTCGAAATATGCACAACGACGTCATATACTCGCATATCGGACCCGAGGTCCTGTTCTCCAGCCGCATTCCAATCGGAGACTACCGGAGAACGTAATTCTAGACATCTCAGACAGTTTTCAGTAATTCTGTTAATTTCATGAAATAGAGTATTCAATTTCGAATTGAAATGCATAAAATAGCACTAGCTAGCGAACTTCATTGATGGCAGAAGACCTATTTTTGGGAGCCATGTAAATGCTTTAAAAAATGCAAAAGACCTTGGGTTACTTTGGTATGAATTCCACCTCAATTCGCAAAACTACAGTAACCCATCAAGAGAAAAGCATCTGAATAGTAGTTTTATCACTTCAGCAACTGCAGTAACTGTGCATGTACGGAGTTATTACGTTCTCCGGGCCATTTATGGTCACAATTAGACGTCATGTAAAATAGTTACGAAAAATCTATCATTTCATCATTTGACCACCCTTGGATACGTCGCCGTTAGGACAGGACAATATCCGTACTAGAGTAGGAGAATTAACAAATTATTGGGACGGTCTCGCCCGATTCATGTTTTGATCTAGGATAAAGACAACGTAATTTCATGATTGGGAACATATATCTTCAGTGTATTGATTCCTATATAACTGAAGAAAAAGGGTAACACCGTATTGACGTATGAATTCCTATTAAAGGCGACAGGAATTGAGGTCAAGCAGTGGTCTTGAAATTGTGTAAATATTGCAGTCATGTTTACACAGCGACCACACTTTGACCGCGCGTTTCGCCTCGCTGCTTTGTCCCCTTCCCTTTGCGCGAAGATCTTTGTCTCGATTGGTTGGGTATACTCGGGTTGAGACAAAGTTTTGAGAGCTTTCCGGAGAAAAACCTAGTAAGTGCGAGTGAATTAAGTGGGCGTAATTGAAGTGACTTAGGGTCCAGTAAAGGGGTGTAAGTATGCTTGTAAGTAAGCGGCTTGTACGCTTTTCAGCAATCATCTTTTTTGGGGGCTCCGACACCAGTAGCTTTCTGTTTTTTCAAGGGGGGGGCTCTGAGGCCATTTTTTTATTCTCCGACTCCATGGGCAGGAATATCTTCTTTTTCTTGGAGGGCTCCGATACAAATTTTTATTCTCCGACTCCAGGTCAGCGAACCACTTTTCCCACGCTGCTTCATCCTCACAGTTAATGGTGAAATAAGTTTAGGACACTGTACCCACGCCCTGACACATGCCCACATATTGTCAATATACATACCCACGTCCTGCCAATATTCATGCCCACGCCCTGCCGACAAATACCCACGTCCTGCCGACACATGCTCACGTCTTGTCAATATACATACCCACGTCCTGCCAATGCTCATGCCTACGTCCACGTCTTGTCAATCACCCATCCACGTCCCACGCCCTGCCGACAAATACCCACGTCCTGTCGACACATGCTCACGTCTTGTCAATATACATACCCACGTCCTGCCAATGCTCATGCCCACGTCCACGTCTTGTCAACACTCATGCCCACGTCCTGCCGACACATACCCACGTCCTGTCGACTCACGTCCACGTTCTGTCAACACATGCCCACCCCCTGTCGACAGACGAAGAGTTTGCCACGATTGCATTCAAATTTAACTCAACGTAAATATCAGCACAAGCAATGCCCTTTAATGGCGGTATTTTTAGCTGACATGGCGCATCGACTGAATAGGTCATGTAGCTGGCATTTTTAGCTGGGAAATGTCACAGGACCTTTGTGACAGAAACGGCCGGCTTTATTAACTTACATTGACGTTCTTTAAGAAGCCATCGAGCAAGAGGCAATGAAAGGCCTGATGGTACAGAGGTGCACCATGATGCTATCGTTTCATGTTACCTTCTTAATCTTGCAACATTATTATCACCAAATTAAATGCCAAACCTAGCATGGACACATATTTTAAATACGCACACCATGTCCGGGTGGACGCGGATTTAGTGAGTTAGCTATTTATGTTCTTGCGCCTGCCGACCATCGGCGATCATTCAGCACCTGGTGCACATTACCAACCACTTCTTCGCGTGAAATATGCATCGCAAGCGATGCCGCACGCTGAGCTGGGTAAGCCGACTTGAGTGACCATAAATTAACCTTGACCTAGGCATTCTATAAATACTTCGGTGCTTTGGCCTTCTCAAACCTAGACGTTTCCTAAATCACTCCAATGTAACCGGGAGTTTAAACTGCGATGCCTGAACTAGTTGTCATCAAGATAAACAAAATTATCCAACTGATGCAGTCATGCTATACTATATCATACAGAAGTTAAGTAAATCAGGAGTATAGATGGACGATGGGAAGCTGACTCAGAAAAAGCTCAGTCAAGATGCCACCAGATGGGCTGGTATATTGGCTGTATTAGTAGCTAGCGGAGTGGAAGGGGGCATTCATGGCGAAACTTACTTCGAAACTTGGTTCAGACGGTCCGACAGCCTAATGACTCATTATTCACAGATAGCTGTACGATATGCATGCCACCCAAACACTGACTCCCTGGATGGAACGGCCCGACTGGACACCAGACACCATCACTCTAATGACACAGGTGCTACAGGAGCCCGGGTGGAACTGGCCGACTGGACACCGGACCCCATCACTCTAATGACACAGGTGCTACAGGAGCCCGGGTGGAACTGGCCGACTGGACACCGGACCCCATCACTCTAATGACACAGGTGCTACCGACACCCCCTACTTTATATTTAAAGGCCTGGGTGGAAGGGGCCGACTGGAACCGGACACCATCACTCTAATGACACAGGTGCTACAGGAGCCCGGGTGGAACTGGCCGACTGGACACCGGACCCCATCACTCTAATGACACAGCTGCTACAGGAGCCCGGGTGGAACGGCCCCGCTGGACAGCTGCTACCGGGGACTGGGTGGAACTTGACATAACATCAGACACCATCACTCTAATGACACAGCTGCTACAGGAGCCCGGATAGAACGGCCAGAAAACGAGAAGCTAGTGTATTGCAGATAATCATGGACCTACATATACATTCCCTAGAACACACAAGTCAACACGCACCTTGGCACAGACAAGACACAAACAAAACAAAAATAAATCCACGTAAAAAAGTGCAAGTCATCCAGACTAGCCAAAAAGTAAAAGAAAAATGTTCATCACACAACTAACCCTTCAGACAAAAACGCCAAACCAATGCTCTCTTCTGGCTTGAACATATACCATACCAACCGCAAACTCCAGCATGACGCCCAGAAACGATGAAGATCAACCTCGCAACACACGTGTGTATTGTCACATCCATTAGGTCAGCACTTGATCGAAACATCACTGAATCTCATGACGGCAGTGTACGCTGATATGGTGTGCATATTCGCGCGAGAGACCCCCCCCCCCGTGAGGAGAACCAATCCATCAGACGGCCAGTTGTCGCCGGCGCTCCCGCTGAACACCGGTCGGCGACAGAGACTCTCCCGGGAGCCGACTTGGCTGGGGACGGACTGCGGTGCCGACGACCGACACCCTCCACGAGCTCTGACATGGCTGGGGACGCACCGCGGTGCCGACTGGACTGAAAGCCGGCACAACCGACTGCTCCTCCTGAGAGCTCCTGCACACTTCTGCTGCGTCAAACAACGCGGCGTCAGACTATCGCCGTCGTCGGTTTCGGACCTCGTGAAAGGCGTGGGGTGAACAAGAGCTATCACTGCTCTTCGTCTTCTCCTTTTTCTGCTCCTTCTACACACACCGAAACAGGGCGATTTTCTCACACCCAATTCCATGGTAATACTTTTTTCGCAAAGAAATAGTGCCCATGGAAAAATTACCAAGAAAATGGAAGTATCTGAATTTTCAAATACGAATTCCATTTAGTCTAAAATAATATCACAATCAACTAACATCTAGCGGCATTCCGCAATGAAATGCATTCTCCCGATTAAAAAAAACAGCTATATCGGCTAACATTTCTTTCATAATGTTAGCGGCTATACGTCCTTCATTTCGGATTATTGCGTTCTAACTCATAAAGCAAACAGAAGAAAGCAGTAAGTGTACATTAATATGTTCGCCTTCCCTTTTCCAGTAACCCACTTCAGCTCCAGTTCTAGCCGCAGCATCCAGTTATCAAAAGCAAAAGTCATACGTGACAAACGGCTGTTTTTGCCTCATGTCATTGGTGACCGTAGCAATGAGAAAGGCGCATGTGGCTGGGCACCTCGTTTCGAGGACTTCTACACTGGTGCCTCTGTGAGGAATTGGCGCCCCTCTGGTGGGGTACCCCGCCCTATCCACCCCACCATACAAATGATTATATCTGCCCCTGCCTGGGCCGAGAATCTGCGCTACGGTATTGATCTGGTCTGTATTTAATGAAATAAAAATTCGCATGCGACACATGCGTTCGTTTCGAGAGACTTCCACACTGGCGTCTCCAAGAGGAAATGGCGGACATCCAGGCGAGGATGGTCTCGCCCCCCCCCCCGCCCCACACCACCACCAATAAAAATTCCTCGTTGCACTCCTGCCTGAAAAGAATCCGCGCTGGGGCATTGTGTTGGTCTGTGCAGAGTTCACCCCCCCCCGTGAATGAGTGCAATGTACTAACACGACGTGCCACGTCCTCACCTGAATCAACAACTCTACTGCATTCCGGATAGATTGTTATAGATTACTCACATAGATAATTCATGCTTATTTAGACATTATAAATCTGATAGATCAGATTATACAAATGTGTATATATATATATATATATATCTATATATATATATATATATATATATATATATATATATATATATATATGTATATACAATTTGTATAATCTGATCTATCAGATTATACAAATGTGTATATATATCTATATATATATCTATATAAACATACATATATGTTCGTTATTCATTCTTGATATATACTATTTGTATAGAATTATACACCAATGGCGCGCCAGCATGACTTAATCGCATGGACGAGTCCACTACACCTGAAGCGTACCCACACTACCTACCCACATGGACGAGTCCACTGTGGCGTGCGCGCCACCACACCACGCCACGCACCCATGTTGACGAGGCCGCTGTTGTTGTAGAGCGTGCCGAGGTGCGGCGCCGACAGGCTGAGGAAGGTGTGCAGCTTGTCCAGGTGCGGCGCCAGCTGCGGCCGCGTCAGCACGTTGCGGATGATGATGTTGCCGAGCGAGTGGCCGACGAAGCTGATGCGCGCCGGCTGCAGGTGCAGCGCCTCGATGTGGAAGCTGATCTCCTCGGCCAGCCGGTCTGTCAGCGTGTCGAAGTCCGAGAAGGTGTCGCCCTGCCACAGAGCGGGGGTCAGACGGGAACAGCCCAGTCCCAGGTATGAGGTGTCGCCCTGTCATAGAGCTGGGGTTAGACGGGAACAGCCCAGTCCCAGGTATGAGGTGTCGCCCTGCCACAGAGCGGGGGTCAGACGGGAACAGCCCAGTCACAGGTATGAGGTGTCGCCCTGCCACAGAGCGGGGGTTAGACGGGAACAGCCCAGTCCCAGGTATGAGGTGTCGCCCTGCCACAGAGCGGGGTTAGACGGGAACAGCCCAGTCCCCACAGGTATGAGGTGTCGCCCTGCCACAGAGCGGGGTTAGACGGGAACAGCCCAGTCCCAGGTAGGGAGGTGTCGCCCTGCCACAGAGCGGGGGTTAGACGGGCACAGCCCAGCCCCAAGTATGGGAAGGTGTCGCCCTGCCACAGAGCGGGGGTCAGACGGGAACAGCCCAGTCCCAGGTATGAGGTGTCGCCCTGCCACAGAGCGGGGGTCAGACGGGAACAGCCCAGTCCCAGGTATGAGGTGTCGCCCTGCCACAGAGCGGGGGTCAGACGGGAACAGCCCAGTCCCAGGTATGAGGTGTCGCCCTGCCACAGAGCGGGGGTTAGACGGGAACAGCCCAGTCCCAGGTATGAGGTGTCGCCCTGCCACAGGGCGGGGTTAGACGGGAACAGCCCCGTCCCAGGTATGAGGTGTCGCCCTGCCACAGAGCGGGGGTTAGACGGGAACAGCCCAGTCCCAGGTATGAGGTGTCGCCCTGCCACAGAGCGGGGGTTAGACGGGCGCCACCCAGCCCCAAGCAGGGGAAGGTTTCGCCCTGCCACAGGGCGGGGTTAGACGGGCGCCACCCAGCCCCAGGCAGGGAAGGTGTCGCCCTGCCACAGAGCGGGGGTTAGACGGGCGCCACCCAGCCCCAAGCAGGGGAAGGTTTCGCCCTGCCACAGGGCGGGGTTAGACGGGAACAGCTCGGTCCCTGGCAAAAAAAGGAGACTGGCACCACCCGTCCCAGGTAGGGGAAGGTATCACCCTGCTACAGAGCGGGGGTCAGACTGGCGCCACCAAGACCAAGGTTGGAGAAGGTATCGCGCTGCTACAGAGCGGAGGCCAAACGGGCGCCACATAGCTCCAGATAGGACCAGTAGCGACCGGAGACCTGCAAATCGAGAGCCACTAGATTGCCATAAAGTGCGTATAGTGAACAGAACTGAGCGGACTCAAGTGTAGAGCTATCACCCTGGCAGGATAAACGGCCCAGGGGCTCCGTGCACGGCAATTCTAACGCGTACATCATTCAGTTCTGGCTAGATAACCGCAAACACTGAAGTGAGTGCACCGCTATCAATGACGACGTATACTCCTGCTACAAGCCATAGTCAAGTATGCACACATTTCGGTGCACGTGGCTTGACTATTTAACCGGCAGATGTTGGAGAAAATAGGAATTTGAGATATAAATATCGCTGTCTGCCTATTCTGATACCAAGATGAATGAAAAAGGATAAGACATGCAAACGTAGCATTCACGACGGGTTTGTAATCCACACAGCACATACAGCGGGTGCGCCCATGATGACCTCTGTGCCCAGATGACCCCTGGGGCGTGCCTGCCGACGGCCGAGTCCCAACATGGGCGGCGAATCCAATCAGGATTTCCAATTCTGCTCTTTAATTGAAATTCCCCGATCGGACGGCGGGTTTCGGGTTGATGCAGCAAGATCCAATCAGCGCGTGCCCGGGGACCAGCCAAGCCCAGACTCGGACCAGGCCCTCCAGGTGCTGCGCTGGCACCACGCGGAGCACCGCACGGCTGGACACCGCCACGTGATCGACGCCGGGAGTCCGCCGAGTTGAAGTCTCGGCCAGCAGCCGGTCGTTTGGATGTGCCGGTGGGTTGATCACAGATTGCTACTGCCACCCGGGAGCCGGCGTGTTCGTCGCATCAAGTACGCAACACCAACTGACGGTGCCTTACAGATCCAACTGGTCTTCAATTCCGGCCAACTTCGCCGAACCATCGACAACCATCTCCTCCTCACCCTGCCTCACAATCTCCCTCGGCAGTCCTCCCTTCCTCAGAACCTTCCTCGGCAGCCCTCCCTTCCTCACAACCTCCCTTGGTAGGCCTCCCTCCTTCACAATCTCGACCGACAGCCCTCCCTCCTTCATAACATCCTCGGGAGCTCCATCTACCTCACAACCTCACTCGGAAATCCTCCCTGCCTCAGAACCTCCCTCGGCAGCCCTCCCTCCCGCACAACCTCACTCGGCATTCCTCCCTTCCTCACAACCTCCCTCGGGAACCCTCCTCCCTCACAATCTCGCTCGGGAGCCCTCCTTGCTCCACAGCCTCCCTCGACAGGCCTCCCTTCCTCACAACCCCCCACATCTCTGAGAATGTGTTCCCCGTGGCAGGTGTAAGGAGCCTTGTCGTTCCCCGTGGCAGGTGTAAGGAGCCTTGTCGTTCCCCGTGGCAGGTGTAAGGAGCCTTGTCGTTCCCCGTGGCAGGTGTAAGGAGCCTCGTCGTTCCCCGTGGCAGGTGTAGAGAGCCTCGTCGTTCCCGTGGCAGGTGTGAGGAGCCTCGTCACCGCCTATCACTGATGGCAGTTATTACCCCGGAACCGCGGTCAGCGGACAGGCCCACGCTCGTTCTGCCACCAGCGAGCCCGGAACGGCCGCTGAAGAATATGGACAGCATGGCAGAACAGGCTATACAGAAGCGGCGACTCGGAGTGTCTTCTCCACAATAGTACGGTAGCGTGCGCCATGGTGGCATTCGGGGAGGGGCTGGGGCACAGTTATCGGTGAGCCAGGTGGTGGTGGTGGATTTGAGCTGTACGATGCGTCGACTACGTTAGTCGTCTTGCACTCATCAGAGAACCAGGGAGCGTGAGGATTTTTCTGATAAAACAGGGACGATATAACATTCCGCCTCGAAAGTGGGACGGCATCAACGGGAACGAGCAGCGTCCTGAAATCCACTTTTCGTAGGGCGTGGATAGGGGAGGCGGAAGCCGGAACGTCACATCCCGTGATGATCGCCGATAATCAGCAATACTTGTTTGTTTATTGGTTGGTTCACGACACACTTTATGCACATTCACGGCTAATGGCGCCACCCACACTGTTTCGCCGGTGGGCCGCGGGATTGGGAAATGTCCTGAGTGGCGCTAGAGTCGAACCCGGGACCTTTGGTACCCATAGCCCGACACCTTAACCACTCGGCCATCCCCGCCCCGATAATCAGCAATACTGCGGACCACGAAGTGACACTAAGCATTAACGAATATTATGTGCTGGCATTGTTTGTATGGCAGCGAGCTATTATGTGTCATGAAACGGGTAACTGGTACGTCAGCTAAATGTGATGAATTTTAATGACATTAATACAAGAGTGAAAACGTTACCATTGGAAGATCAATACGAGTTCATATACAGGGTGGGTGCAAATTAATTTTTGCACAGCTCAGGCCAGTCCACGGTGCAAGTCTGCAAGAACAGCTTCGTCCTAGCTTCTAGGCATGCAGAACACCATGATCTCCAGCAATTATATTCTTAATTTTCCCCCGTAATTTTAAATCGCTCTGCTTGACAATGATCTGAGCTCAGTTACCTCCCATGAAGATCCAAAACTTGCGTGGATTGTAACCTACCTTTCATTCTAGTAATTGTGATCACTTAGTGCCCGTAACGTTTGCCTTGGCATGTCAGTGCCGTAAAGTGGCATCAAGACGTATATACGGCCTGAAATCCTGTCGCTCCCAGGTATCGGAATATGCTTCCAGGAACGATTTCAGAGTATCCTGGAGTACGCCGCGACACGTTACGCGCCGTGCACCAGTTCTATAAACTAGCCTTCCCTCTCTTGAAAAGTGCGGGCGTGAGAACCGCTAAAAGCACTTCTCAATGTGCAATAGTGTCGGATAGCGTGCTCTTTGCAATGACCGAGTGATTACTTAGATGGAGACAGAAGTGTGGCGGTAGCCTCGCATCTCTTGGAGGCACGTACCAGGTGCTGGTATAAAACTGTCTCCAAGTCGGTCATGCCTGAACGGATTACTCTGCTGTTCCATTGCAGAACGACAGGCACTAAAATGCTAGTTAAGGGTAGTAAAACAGTTTGAAAAGGCAAAGTCGCCGAAAAGAGTTGACTGGAAATAGTAACACTATGAACATGAGGAGACCGTCGTCTCCATAAATCGTCTCGAATGAGAACTCTTCCTCGACGGCCAGTCGGAGCGAAAGCCACGGGGAGGCTGGCTTGCGTCCCTCTCTCTCTCTCTCTCTCTCTCTCTCTCTCTCTCTCTCTCTGTCTCTGTCTCTGTCTCTGTCTCTGTCTCTGCCTCTGTCTCTGTCTCTGTCTCTGTCTCTGTCTCTGTCTCTGTCTCTGTCTCTGTCTCTGTCTCTGTCTCTGTCTCTGTCTCTCTCTCTCTCTCTCTCTCTCTCTCTCTCTCTCTCTCTCTCTCTCTGTCTCTCTCTCTCTCTCTCACCGCCACGCGGCGGAGTGGGAGGCGGGTCCATCACTTCCTGTTTCGGCGGTAGGCAACCCCGCCGAAATAGTCGCTAGGTAGAACTAAGTGAGATATGGGTTGGGAGTGGGCGTGGTGCATGAGGGCGGGGAGGGAGGGTGAGTTGGAACCGGACAGGGGGAGAGTGGCTGGAGTATGTGAATTGGATGCTGGTGAATGGCCGGGTTGAGGACGCTGACGGCGGGGTGGAGGACCGAGAAACCGTCGGGTCGCTTCCTCCACAGGGCCTCTCCCCACTTACTCCATTCCTGCCCTGCGGAACTCGCGGCGGAGGCCTTGCTCGGTGCGTCCACTCCACAGGCACTCCCCGGTGGTCCAGCGGCCGCATTTCCCTCCCTGGCAAAGCGACCGCCACGCAGAGAGAAGCCAAACTCGCCCAAATGCTGTAATCGGCTGATGGCTTTTATTTACCGGCACCCGGTGTCGAGCGGACGTGTTATTTGTAACTTTCGGTGCGATATTCTGGGACGAGCGTGGTCGTAGAAATCTCTGTCCTCCGGAAAGTTACTCCTCGCGTGTGTTTGGCTGAAATAATTTATATTTAATTGATGTAACTCGGCCCAGTGCTATTGGAGGCGGGGTGAGCGTCCTGTTTTCTTGCAGAGCTTGTACAAAATGCCATCTCAGGTGTGCGGTATCCACTGGCGCGATGGTAGGAGGCGCACCTGGCACACCCGGCTAGGACTCAGTCGATACCGACTGATATGACGAAATATTTGACACTGCTAAACAGCTCATAGGGTTGGGTAGAAAGCATGAATTCTGGCCCGCACGTAACCCATTCGAATATCAGGGGGGAAGATCAGTTGCATTAAACGTCAGTACTATGTTGAAGGTTGAGAGCATCTCAGTGCCTCACATTCATCTTCCTTGCTCTGGTCGCTCAAAACTTTGATAGTTCATCCACCACCTCTTTCTCCGGCATATATCTCAGATCAAAGCAGTTGATCAGGCCTCGTGAATAATAATTTGCTTTGTGAGGATCTACTCTAATTGAAATACTCCCGTCGACTTCCATATCACCTTCCCGCACACTGCATATAAACTTTAACATATTCAATGGACTTTCCGCCTTCCATTCCAGTTCAAACTGTAAACTAACGAGCCATCCTTCAATATCTCGCAACGGTCAATCGTGCCAAATATGCCATACCCGTCTTGCCTTTGAAAAAGGGACGAGGCGAGACTCTTTCTTCGAAAGATATGGATACGGGGAACAATAGAAATGTTTTCCACTGTTCCTCCCCCGGTGAATGGCGATCCCACCCGGGATAGTGGAACTGTTAGTATTGCCTATACGACAGGGACCAAGGGCGTTATGTTCAGTGGATGCCATGCGGTGTTAGTGTTGCGACTGCTCGTGATTTCCCGCCACATACGGACCCACTAGGGGCACGTGTGACAGTCTGAGGAGCTACACGGAACATCCCATTGAACCCTGCCGGCCAGGCCAACAGGCAGTGGACCAAGGCCCAGACATTCGACTCGAGGTGACAGGATGGACCCACGCGCCCTTCCGGGATATCAGAACCAGAGGAGTGTTGGTCTCCGCCACACATGACACCATGGGACGGGGCACCTCAACCTCCACTATTTCGGCAACCCCAGGGCGGACCACGAGGGCGGATCACGAGGGCGGACCACGAGGGCGGACCACGAGGGCGGACCACGAGGGCGGACCACGAGAACGGTCCACGAAGTTGGTCCACAAGAGACGGCTACCCCGATGAAACTGAGCGGACGGATAGGCCAGGGATAACTGGCCCATCTGATCGTGACAGGGAATAGGTTGTTATTGCAGGGTTGTATGAAGAACACAAGCAGGGCTGTTGACCATAGACGGACGATGGGATGAGAGGAGGAAGCGTTGGGAGCGGTGGACCGCGTGCTCACTAAGCATGTCACCAGTCGGTTATTGGTTGGTTATTGGTTTTAACGACACGTCGACCGTTCAGCCATATAGCGTCGCCAATATCTCCCGCCGATTGGTTGCGAGCGAAGAGTAGAGACAGGTGAGACTCGAACCCACAATCTCTAGATTGTGAAACGGGCAACTTACCTCTGGACTAGTTGGTTGGTTATTGGTTTTACGACACATCGACCGTTGAGTTATGTAGCGTCGCCAATCTCTTACGCCGATTGGTGGCGGGCGAAGAGTAGCAACAGGTGAGGCTCGAACCCACAACCATTCGATTGTAAGACGGTCAACTTACCCCTAGGCTACTCGTCTCCTTACCCCTGGACTACTTGTCCCCATACGTCACCAGTCGAAGCCGGAGCCCTTCCGGGGAGTTTTAGGCCAAATCATGACGCTGCCAGGTTATGTCCGCATTGCTCGGGTGCACAATGAAGTACAGCCTTGGTCCAGGTTCAGCAGTCATTCGGTGTTTCGGGCGGCGAGAATAACGAGCCACCGCGAAGGCACTTAATGTGAAATAGCAGTCGGCATCAGTCGCCCAGCCAGGTCATAAAGCCCCACTCGATGACTGGTGACTCCACATGGGACTTGTGGTGCTGGCAATGCATCTCTGAAACCAAACCGGCACGCACCAGAGAACAAACTGCAGGTTTTCATATTGTTTCACATGAAAGCTATTCCACGGCACGGCCCAATTGCCCTCCTGTGAAGTTGGATAGTTAGCATCGGCCGAACCCAGCTGCACACGGCAGGGCTTCCTGTAGCTCTGAGATGAGCCCATATGGCCCAAGCACGCTGTCCCCAAATGGCTGCGGCATGAGGTCCAGCGCCCGGGAGTCACTCTACCAAATGTGGCAGAGCACCATGTGCCTCTTGGATCCGAGGACTAGTCGAGTTGTCAATACAGAAGTGAGGGGACGGACTAGTAAGAGAGCTTGTGGTCTGGCCAGTTCTGCCGTTCAAAGGCACAAATGAACATATCACCAAATAGCTGGTTTCAGGATTTCTCAGGATTTTCTGCTTTAAGGTCCCACGCTTGCAAGAGACAAATTTGTGTTTAATTTGTGTCACTCAGAATGGGCGCTGTATAACCACTGCAGTTAATGCGCCCTAAAACCCAAATAACTAACTGT
The DNA here is from genome assembly GCA_034440575.1 of Imbricaverruca yamaguchii. Lineage (NCBI taxonomy): Eukaryota > Metazoa > Arthropoda > Thecostraca > Neoverrucidae > Imbricaverruca > Imbricaverruca yamaguchii. The sequence goes on along the minus strand of JAOTOL010001597.1, from coordinate 2,251,900 downwards.
GTCACTCAGAAGATAAAATGATTATTCATGTAATGATATGTACAGCCATATCATAATGAGACAGGTGTTCGCATAATCCTTGGATGTGTTTTTGCCTCAGGACTTCCACGCAAACATGATATATTCTACTCATGGGGCACTGCCGCCAACATTAATTCGGCATTCGCCGGAAGCGCCAGCGAAACTAAACATGTCAGGCCGTAAAACCGATAGCAGAACGATTTTAGCTCATACCTGATGTTGACTATTTTAGCAACAACTATTTACCCCATTTTAAACTCCAATTTAATGTCCCCATAGCAACTTACAGTGAAATTGCCGACGGCTTCAAACTTTACGTGCATGCGTGCGTACGTGCGTGCGTGCGTGTATGCGCGTACGTGTGTGTGCGGAGAGGGAGGGAAGGAGGGAAGGAGGGAAGGAGGGAAGGAAGGAAGGAAGGAAGGAAGGAAGGAAGGAAGGAAGGAAGGAAGGAAGGAAGGAAGGAAGGAAGGAAGGAAGGAAGGAAGGAAGGAAGGAAGGAAGAAAGGGAGGAAGAGAGGAGGGAGGAAGGAGGAAGGGAAGGGAGGGAGGAAGGGAGGAAGGAAGGAAGGAAGGAAGGAAGGAAGAAAGAAAGAAAGAAAGAAAGAAAGAAAGAAAGAAAGGAAGGAAGGAAGGAAGGAGGGAAGGAAGGAAGGAAGGAAGGAAGGAAGGAAGGAAGGAAGGAAGGAAGGAAGGAAGGAAGGAAGGAAGGAAGGAAGGAAGGAAGGAAGGAAGGAAGGAAGGAAGGAAGGAAGGAAGGAAGGAAGGAAGGGAGGGAGGGAGGGTGGGAGGGAGAGGAGGAGGGCGACCACGTGACGCCGAGCGGGCCGCGTTCAGCCGAGCCAAGTGCTGGAGCCGCCAGCAGTGTAGTCAACGACGCGCCGCGGGAGCGCCGCGGGAGCCGAGCCCGGCACGGCGCGGCACGGATATATCCCATCTCCCGCGCCTGTCGGCCGATGCCCGCGGGACAGGCCGCGAGATATGGGTCAATATGTCGGCGCCAGTCGGCCGACGCCCGCGGGACAGGCCGCGAGATATGGGTCAATATGTCGGCGCCAGTCGGCCGACGCCCGCGGGACAGGCCGCGAGATATGGGTCAATATGTCGGCGCCAGTCGGCCGATGCCCGCGGGACAGGCCGCGAGATATGGGTCAATATGTCGGCGCCAGTCGGCCGACGCCCGCGGGACAGGCCGCGAGATATGGGTCAATATGTCGGCGCCAGTCGGCCGACGCCCGCGGACAGGCCGCGAGATATGGGCCAATATGTCGGCGCCAGTCGGCCGATGCCCGCGGACAGGCCGCGAGCTATGGGCCAATATGTCGGCGCCAGTCGGCCGATGCCCGCGGACAGGCCGCAGATGTGGGTCAATATGTCGGCGCCAGTCGGCCGACGCCCGGGGACAGGCCGCGAGATATGGCCAATATGTCGGCGCCAGTCGGCGACGCCCGCGGGACAGGCCGCGAGATATGGGCCAATATGTCGGCGCCAGTCGGCGATGCCCGCGGAAGAGATGTGGGTCAATATGTCGAGTGCCAGCAAGGCCGCGAATATGGGTCAATATGTCGGCGCCAGTCGGCCGACGCCCGCGGGACAGGCCGCGAGATATGGGTCAATATGTCGGCGCCAGTCGGCCGACGCTCGCGGGACAGGCCCCGAGATATGAGTGCATGTACCGGCGCCAGTCGGCCCTGCCGAGACAACAGGCACGTGTCGCAGAGTAGGCGGTCCGGCGGCGCCGGCACACGCCAGCATGCGTGACGTCAAGTTCAGCAGGGTCGGGCCGTACAGCTCATGAGAGGAAGGAGCGTCTCGGGCAGAAACATACCTGCATCGCGGTGTGTCCTCAACCCCGTCTCTCCGGTCAGATCCTCATACCCCGTCTCGGGGGGGGGGGGGGCTTAATAGGAATCCCCTCTAATATCCAAACTAAGCGTCGCACGAAAGAGAAAGGTTTCACCGGAAAGCGCTCGACGAGTAGGGCCCGACACCACCAACTAAAAAAAATCCACAAAATGACGTCACTAGGGGGCTTAGATTTTCACGACTTACATTATGTTTTTGGCCATGGAGAGCTCATTTTAGGGGGTTATTGGAAGACAAAATATTTGTAATCAGAAAAAAAACCAGCGAAATCGACCAGGACCATACACATTTTTGGCCACCCGATCTTTTGCTTGTTGAAATTTCAAAATTTTGAGTTTTCAAGTTTTCTTTAACTTACCTTTTCTAATTTAAAGCGGCCCGAAAAACGTTGTTCGAAGTCAACTTGCTCTAATAAAAAATGCTTACTTTAGCCAGAATCTTCAATTTTAACTCTAATAGGCAAATATGCAAAATAAAAACTAATCAAAAACGGGGAAAAAATGAAAAATTCCTTTTGGACGTTCTATTGCATCCCTAAAGGTAAGCAAACGCTGAACATTTCATTACAATATCTGCATCCGTTAAAGCGTGACTGGTTGAACATTTTTGGAGGTGGCCTCACTTGACCTAGACTAACTCGTTGACCCTAAAAGACCCAAACCGTCTTCAAAAGTTTGAAAGAACATGCCAAATTGATGTGGGAAAAGGTATGCCAAATTTCGGGGCGCTGCCGCGCGCCGTTTTTAACTATCCGCGAAAAAAACTGAGGGGGCGGTTGAAGACCCCCCCGGAGACGGCGCGGGTTAATGGGACCGCCCCGCCCGATGTGGAACAATCGAGCAATAATCGGAAATCAACGAGCAAGGATCACTTGAGGACGGATCATCTAAATTTTGTCGCAAGCAGGCTAATTCTGCCGCGGGACAATTGTAGAACAGCAGTGTTGCGCCACTCAGCAGCGAAAATATACCAAATTGCCACGTATGCATCGAATCAGCCAGCTGTTTTCGTATCCTGACAAAGATGTAGAACTGTCTCCGATACCTGTGGGATCTTGTAGTACGTGTTGAAGACGTATCTGAATGTTTGCTACCGCCACATTACATTTATGCTATATATACGTGAAGCCTGTTGCGTAGACACCGAGCCCATCATCCGACCATGCAACTGAAACGCAACAGCACAATTTTCAGCTGGTAGTTTAGCATTCCGTTACCGCTGCTGCACAGTCGCCCTGTGCCATATCTTCGAACATGGCGGGGCAGTAAAGTCGTGCCTTGTCCGTTTGTTGGTTGGCTACTGGAGCTTAGCTGCGCATCGACTGCGTCGAGCATACAGCGGCCATAACCTCGCCAGTCACGGAAATCAGTCGACGTGTCGAAAAACGCGTCACGGGACCAAATCCTTCAAATGCCGTGTATGCCGCACGACACTGCTAATGTGCCACACAGCTAAAAGTAAGCTAATATGGAGCATAAATCGCCGAACAGTTTCTGTATGGTAGGAAACGGAAAAGCTGTTCCGATTGAACAACGGAAGATTCGTCACCTAATACTTCCCCAATGGGACAACCAAAGTAACATTCTCGTTCACGGGCAAGTCGGAGGCCGGCAATCAACGCATACCGCACTGGCAATGCAGCACGACATCCTGGACACAGCCGGCTGCCGACATCGCTCAGAAGCTGGCAGTTGGTTGTTGGTTTTACGACACATCGACCGTTGTGCCATTAGCGTCGCCAATCTCTCACGCCGATTGACCGCGGGCGAAGAGCAGCGACAGGTGAGACTCGAACACACAACCTTTCGATTGTGAGACGAGCAACTTACCCCTAGGCTACTCGTCAGAGGGCGGCAATGCGTCTCGTATGTGTGGCCCATTCGCAAGCGAAGCAATGTCACCTCGTTGTGTCTGACTTCGTGCAATGACGAGAACCATTCACTAAGAAACAAGACTATAATTTCTCTCAACTTGTTGCCCACGATGGCGTCCCAGTTGGCCTGCCTATCCAAAAAAAAATTCATTAACGTATGGACAGAAGACGCCAGCAGCAGGGAGCTGGAGGCATCGTGTGCACGGAACCGGAGCAGCACGCTTCACCGCAGCACCCTCAGCCTCGCTACCACGCACTCCCACGCGGCCCGGAATCCAGCAGACAACCACTGTTCTGCCTCCGACCCGCCTTGTCCGGATGGCAGAGGCCAGAGTTGGCCAATACCCCACCAGGGAAGACATCAGCAGGGCGTGAGCCATCCCGGAGAGACGGATGTTGCCTCGTCCGTCGGCACCACACGACACAGAGGCGGCAGAGGCTCACAGGCGACGGCCAACTTTACCAGCAGCTGCCAGCAGTGGCCTGATAATGAGGATCACCTTACACTCACACGCCCCGGCGTTGCTGTTGATCATCTAGCTTTGCTGCGTTGGATACGTTCGCAATTCGTACCAGCGGCGCCGTCATCGCGACCGAAGGCCAAGATAGGCTCACTACCAATGCTGTGAACGACATATACTCGATATCGACCACGCCCACTCCGAGCGACGGAAGCTTTAATACACGTCTTTTGACAAATTACGGTATGCTCTCAAAATATCCTTCATAAGGGTATGCTATATGCATGAGTATTGGTCATAGCTGAAAAATAGCGCAATACCTTGGGTCATTTAGCTCATCTCTGAAGAGGACTCGGTATGCATAATGGTGCTTGGTTGTTACAATTCCGGTGTGTTCATGTGAATGAGAATCTAATTATTTTGGCCAACCAGGCATCAGATAAAATTGACGCTTAAGAACAAGTCTTGGTCAAAGTCAATGGCACAATGCGTCCGTGCTCACAATGATATCCTATCTATTATTCAGCTACGGGCATCATAGCGCTTATTCAATGGAGTCATCGCTCCAATGACCCACATACCGCACGGTATCACGGGAATCCATATAATTTCCATAAAAACAAACAAATTATATAATTAGGTAATTCATATATTCCTCACCACCAATGCAATCGCAAATGTTATCACTAGTCTAGAGTTATCTATTCTTCACCATCAATGCTATCACCAATCAATAGCTGGCTTTGTGCAAGGCTATCTGCTGCATGCTTGCAGTGTATTTTAGTCACCAGCCGTTCTACGCCGTGAGCTGGAATTGAACATGACGGCTGCCGCTTGAGTGGACAAGTGCACAACAGAGACAAAAGGACAAGGTGGACAGCTGAATTGGCTTAATTTGCCGCACACGATACGGGAGCCGCGGGCAGATGTACCAGTAGTTGACTCCACTCACTACTACACTACACAGTATAGCAGAGTAGTATGGTAGTGAGGTCATGAGGTGCGCCCGACATGTGCCTGATGATACGGCGGTACGTAACTAATGGTGCGTCCGACTTGTACCTGATGACGAGGCGGTACATAACTAGTGGTGCGTCCGACATGTACCTGATGACGGGGCGGTACATAACTAGTGGTGCGTCCGACATGTACCTGATGACATTTCGTCCGACTTGTACCTGATGACGAGGCGGTACATAACTAGTGGTGCGTCCGACATGTACCTGATGACACGGTGGTGCATGTAACTAGTGGTGCGCCCGACATGTACCTGATGACGAGGCGGTACATAACTAGTGGTGCATCCGACATGTACCTGATGACACGTCGGAATGTAACTAGTGGTACGCCGGACATGTACCTGATGACGAGGCGGTACATAACTAGTGGTGCGTCCGACATGTACCTGATGACGAGGCGGAATGTAACTAGTGGTGCGCCCGGCTTATACCCGATGACGAGGCGTAATGCAACTAGTGGTGCGTCCGACATGTACCTGATGACGAGGCGGTACATAACTAGTGGTGCGCTAGACTTGTACCTGATGACGAGGCGGAATGTAACCAATGGTGCGCCCGGCTTATACCCGATGACGAGGCGTCATGTAACTAGTGGTGCGTCAGACATGTACCTGATGACGGGGCGTAATGTAACTAGTGGTGCGCCGGACATGTACCTGATTCCGCTCGGACATGATGAACTCGAGGTTGGAGCCGGGCAGGCCGATCTCCAGGTAGGTGCGCACGAGCCTCAGGTCGGCCGCGTTTCCGTCCAGGCCGTGCACGCACACCACCAGGTGGAGGCCGGCCGAGCTGAACAGACGGTACTCGTCCGGGATCAAGAAGTACGGCAGCGATGTCACCGCGCCCAAGCAATCACTGCAACACGGCCACCACAACTGTCAGTGGCTTCACCGCGCCCAGGCAATCGCTGCAACACGGCCACCACAACTGTCAGTGACTTCACCGCGCCCAGGCAATCACTGCAACACGGCCACCACAACTGTCAGTGGCTTCACCACGCCCAGGCAATCACTGCAACACTGCCACCACAACTTCAGCAACTTTATGACGCCAGCGATTTAGACACACCCAGGCAAATACTAAAACACGGCCACCACAACTGTCTGTGATTTAACCACGCTCAGGTAATCACTCAAGCACGGCCACCAAAACTGTCAGTGATTTAACCACGCCCAGGTAATTACTCGAAGACGGCCACCACGCCCAGGCAATCACTCAAACACGGCCACCACAATTGCCAGTGATTTCACCACGCCCAGGCAATCACTTGATCGTTTGGGCATCGACTGCGTCGGTCACATAGCCCGGGCAATCACTTCTACACAGTTACGCAAACTGATAGAGACTTCGCCTCGCTCACCCAATTTCCAAAACACGGCCACGCGCTGTGTTGATTATCCCGTTTACATGACCAGCAAAATTTCCGAACATGATGCGATTCGAAACTCATTAAAATACTGATCAGCTTTTAGGATGTGTACGTGTGTCAGAAACCAGTTCACAAGAACAATATAATCGTAAGCTTTCCTGATCGCATCGCATTCCGAAGGTTCGCTGCCCATGCCGACGGGGTGCCTGGTGTCAATACGCCCAGGTGACCACTGAACAGACCACATCAGCAGCTGGGTCCTCCGACACCGCTAAGTCCCACCAGATGCAGAACCGCCCCGGGCTAGCTCCGCCCGGTCCCCTGCACTACCCGAGCGTCGCTCCCATCCCCGCAGACAGCAGGACTGTCCCAGACCAGCTCTTCGCCGACTCACCTGTAGAGCACGATCCCATCCCTACAGACAGCAGGACCGGCCCAGACCAGCTCTTCGCTGACTCACCTGTAGAGCACGCTCATCCCAAAACAACCCCAGACCAGCTCTTAACAGAGCACGCTCCCATCCCCACAAACAGCAGGACCGGCCCAGACCAGCTCTTCGCCGACTCACCTGCGGACAGCAGGACCGGCCCAGACCAGCTCTTCGCTGACTCACCTGTAGACAGCAGGACCGGACCGGCCCAGACCAGACCTGCGCCGACTCACCTGTATAGCACGCCGGGGAAGCGGCCCTTGATCTGCTCCTTGAACTGCTCCTTGGCCGTGATGAAGTGGAAGGTGCGCGCGCCGACGGCGGCCACCAGCCGCTGCCGCAGCGCCTGGTCGCCGTTCTCCAGCGCAGAGTAGCAGTCGCACGACACCTCGCGGCTCTGGTGGCCGGCCGACGAGTGAGACGTGCCGCCGCCGCCGCCGTTGACGTCAGAAGCAGGCGTGAAGGTGCTGCAATGTGAAGCCGGGGTCAAGGCGAGCTGCGGGCACGGTGACGAATGAACCGAGACTCGAGTGTCGCATGCATGTACATGGGAAGGGAGGATGATTGGTTGGTTATTTGGGCTTAGGGGCGCATCGATTGCTTCGGTCATACAGCACCCAGGAAGGGATGATGATGATGATGATGATGATGATGATGATGATGATGATGATGATGATGATGATGATGATGATGATGATGATGATGATGATGATGATGATGATGATGATGATGATGATGATGATGATGATGAGGATGATGATGATGATGATGAGGATGATGAGGATGATGATGAGGATGTTGAGGAAGAGGAAGAGGAAGAGGAAGAGGAAGAGGATGTGGATGAGGATGAATATAAGGATGTGGAGGAAAGTGAGGTGTTTATTGTATGGGCTTTAGTGCGCCTCGGAGGAGGAGGCATCGTGGACCAAACCTTTCGGTGGCCTTAGGTATTAAGTCCTGAGGCGTTGCGTACAAACAACCGAAAGAACATCCCCTCCCCTCAGAAGCTCCTTCGTCATTGGGGTGTGGTGAGGGTGGTTTTGAAGTCCTGGTGATCAAAGCATGGACTGGGAAGGATAGGAGGCTGACGGGATGATAACGCTCTTTGAATATATCGTACGCCACAAGAACTTGGCCGTTTTTCTGGAAAGGGTCAAAACGTTCAAAAGACAAAGCGCATACCATTCGAAAGCTAAACATGCGCTGATTACGAGCATCCATTCTTTGGGTAACCATCTATCGATGGCTTTTTGTCATGTATTGAGAGTACGTCCTGCGTTCGGCTGCACATACACATGGACTTCCGGTACTAACACGCACGCCGAGAATTCACTGCCCCGAACTTAATCTACGGAGACGATGTTTGATCAAATATTTCACGCATGTCACAACTCAAACAGCTAATTTTCACCAGGTACGTCGGATGCTCCACACTCAGCTAACGTTTCGCTTCTGGCGATTGCGCACGGATACGCGTCCGAGGATGAGACGTAACGACAATGCACGTGACACCACGGTTTTGTGTATTATTGTACCCACTGTGAGAGGACTAACGTAGCGTTATCTGCTGGATTGGATGCCTCATATTTGAGGGGTTGATAGCTAGTAGACAGCAAATAAGAGATAATTTACCTAGAATTTGAGGGGTTCGTAGATAATACATACAGAATAAGGTAGCTACATAGCAATTGCGTAAGTATCCGACCCGGTCAAGTCGACAGTCACGAGGTCCGAGAAAATCTCTTTCACAACGATTTGATTCTATATTTTGGAAATAATTACATATTCGGAACCAACGAATGGTCAACATTGGCTTTTGTGTGACCCAGGCTTTTTGTGCAGTTTCAGTTATAATTCACACAGGTCATGGATCTACTCCTTGAAATATGTACAAATGAATACCAGACATTGGCGTGGCAAGTGTCTCGTGTTTGAGTATTCGAGCCGAGCCTGATCGTACAGTGACCAATGGGCAAGACGGCGGGAAGGGAATCAAAGTGGCTATCATCATGCTGCATGGGTCCGGGCGGAGACAAGGAGACGAATAAACCACAGCCCCTCCACGCCCGCTGAGATCCTCTATGGCATATCACAGGCTGCCCCGCCTGAGAAGTTGTACATGAGTCACCCAACAGATTGTACAGATACAAATGAGTCACCCAACAAGCAAGTCGTATGGAATCGCCGAGGAGCGGAAACGGTCCAGTTGAAGGAAGCGTGCGGGATATCAAGCACCACTCTGGAGAGAACAAACTCGAGCTCCAGCTTTAGTGTTAGATTCTTCGTCATTCGGAGCTTCAGGGCAAATCGACCATGTTGATCATATAGCTCTTCGTCACTCCGATCCACCCGGACCCGTGGAGCTCCCACGCATCTGCGGAAGCTACAGTTGAACCTAGAAAACTCGTATTTACACCTCTAACCGGCAGACATTCGCTATATTTACATACAGATGCTAGCTTATTATTTAGCTATGCGCCCAGATGCACACAACAGAGTTGAGCTCGCAAAGTATAGGTTTGTGGATTGCGTGTGCTTCCACGAGGTAAATTGCCCTGTTGTTGGTACAATTCTCTGCTTCTCTCGTTGTATAGCTTTCAATTTATATATTTTAACTCTAGTTGGGCGGCCATGAGGTAGACAATGCATCTGGATCTGATTCCCGGGGAGGAAGAACATGGGGCTCTTTTACGACGCATTTAATTGCCAGGTCATATATCGTCGCCAGCCTCTCACGCCGATTGGTCGCGGGTGGACGCGGTATACGCCGTCGGTTGTGATATTCGAGCCCACGATCTTGCGACCAAGAGTCCGACCGTCTACCAATTGAGCTACCGCGGCCCCGGGTCGGGTTCCCAGGAGCGGTATCCGACATAACTCTGTTGTACGGAAGTGGCCGAGTGGCAGGGTTGCCGGTGGCAGAGTGGCCGCTGTAAGGTGGCCGGTGGCAGGGTGGCCGGTGGCATAGGGTGGCCGGTGGCAGAGTGGCCGCTGTAGGGTGGCCGGTGGCAGGGTGGTCGGCGGCAGGGTGGCTCGGTGGCAGGGTGGCCGGTGGCAGGGTGGCCGGTGGCAGGGTGGCCGGTGGCAGGGTGGCCGGTGGTAGGGTGGCCGGTGATAGGGTGGTCGGCGGCAGGGTGGTAGGCGGCAGGGTGGTCGGTGGCAGGGTGGTCGGTGGCAGGGTGGCCGGTGGCAGAGTGGCCGGTGATAGGGTGGCCGGTGGCAGGGTGGCTGGCGGCAGGGTGGCTGGCGGCAGGGTGGTCGGCGGCAGGGTGGTAGGCGGCAAGGTGGCCGGTGACAGGGTGGCCGGTGGCAGGGTGGTAGGCGGCGGGGTGGTAGGCGGCAAGGTGGCCAGTGGCAGGGTGGACGGCGGCAGGGTAACAGGGTGACGGGCCGACACCACCCACCACTTGCGGTCGAGACTGAGCGCCAGACTGGCGGATGTCTCCAGCTCGTCCTCGTCCTCCAGGCGCGTGCCGAAGCCGTCGCTGAACATCTCCAGCACGGTACACGGCGGCGGGGTCGACATTGTCGGGGCTGGGGCCGACTCAACCCGGTACCTGTCGCAGGGGCACACTGGTCATATGGTACAGAGATCACATTACTCACTGGTCATATGACACAATTATCACAGGGTGCACTGATCTGATAGCACTGACAGCAAATCATGCTAGAAACAGTCAGGCGTTCGCGCAGTGTTCCGGCCATACTGGCTTTCAGGGACCATCACACATTTGCGATGAAGTATGTGCTGCCACGAACACCAGGCCATCGGGCGCTACAGCTACTTACAGCTACATGCTCCAACGCTAAGATAGGCACCGGGAGAGCTATCCCTCTACACTGTGTTCCTGAGAGTCATCAGAACTACTCTCGACAGCCGACGCAGTGCAGCCGCCGCCAGCGCCACCCACCTCTCGTCGGAGTCCTGCTTGCTGCGCAGCTTCTTGCGCGACTCCTTGCGCGCCATCAGGTTGCCGAAGGACTGGGCGCCGCTGAGCACGCGCTGGCTGAGCCGCTTGTGGCGCAGCGCGGGCCCGGCGCCGTCGATCTGCGACAGACTGCCGTAGACGGAGTCGGCGTCCAGCTCGCTGCTGGAGCGCGCCGACTTCGAGCCGCACCGGTCGGCCGAGGCGCGGCTCGACTGGCCGCCGAACTGCAGACTGGCGCTCTTGGAGAGCGACTCGCCGCCGGTGGCGCCGCCGGCCGGCGGGTCGCGGAACTGGCGCGGCGGCAGCACCGACGACGCGGGCCGGCCGAGGCGCGCCAGGCGCGCCTTCAGGCCGGCGCCGCGCGGCGGCCGGCCGCCACCGTTCGACAGCGGCGTGGTGGTCGGCGTCGGCGCCGACGACGGGCCGACCAGCGTGTCGGTGGCGTCCGACTCGGACGGCGACAGCGCCGCGTCGGTCGGCGGTCGGGTGGCGCTGTCGTCGCCGATCGGCGCCGTCGAGCCGCCCGTCGCCAGGCTGCCGCTCGAGCTGGGCTCGGACAGGTGCGACGTGCCGCCGACGCTGTCGTCGGCGCCGGCGGCCGCCTCGTCGTCGGCGGCCGGCACGTAGCGGCGCGCCACGATGCGGCCGCGCTGCACGTGCAGCAGGGCGGGCACGGCGGCGCCGAACAGGCCCACCTGCAGGCTGGTGAGCGCCGGCGCCGCCAGGTCGGGCAGCGAGCCGCGCTGCCGGCGGCGGCCGGCCGCGCGCGCCGCCTCCGGGATGCTGAGGCTGCTCACCGAGTGTCGCAGCGAGGTGTCGTCGTCGGCGCACCGCGGCGACGCGCGCGCCGAGCCGGCGCTGCCGGCGCGACGTCGGCGCGGCGCCGGCGCGACAGGCCGCGGCTCCGCCGTCGCGCCGCTGCTCGCGCCGGTAGTACCGCCCGCGTGCCCGCGCGTTCGCTGGCCGACGGGCAAACGCAGCTCCAGCCGTATGTTGTTCTTGAGCTTCTCCTTCAGGTACTGCTTGGGCTCCGGCGCGGACGCGCACGCGGCCGGCGCGTCGTCGTCCGCCGCCGCCGGCGACGCTTGGCGTCGCGGCGGCGGCGGCGGAGGCCGACGCGACCCTAACTGATGCGCTCCCGCCTCCCCGTCAGAAACCGGCGCGCGCGGGGAGGTCGGCGCGCCGGCCGGTCGGCGGGGCTCCAGCTGACGCGACGTTCCCGCCTCCCCATCGGACAGGAACGCCCGCGGAGAGGGCGGCGCGGCAGACGGTCGGCGGGGCTCCAGCTGAGCCGACACTCCCGCCTCTCCGTCAGACGCCGCCGCCAGTGGCGACGACGGCGACGCGCCGGGCGACTGCGGCCGGGGCGCTGCTCCGACTCCAGCACAGCATGCCGCGCCCGGCTCGTCGTCGCGGTCGCCGGCCAGCGGCACGGCCGCCGTCTCGTCCAGCGTCAGTCCGTTGAGACTGACGAACCGGGCGGACGTGGCCGCGTCGACGGTGGCCGGCGGGCCGTCGAGCCGGCTCGGCACGCGCTGCAGCACCTCGATCGACTGGCCGCGGTGCGAGACGCGGGGCTCGGCGGCCGGCAGTGTGCTGACCGCTCGCAGCTCCTCCACCAGCGCAGCGGTGATGGTGCGCGAGTCGTTCACCGCTGCCGACACACGAGCAGCCCGGCATCAACACGGCGGGTCGCGAGACACGGCGAGCACGGAACGTCTCACAGAAGGTTGTAGGAGGGCAGCTAATGTTTTCAAAAATACCGAAAACTAAACCGTTACGAATTAAAATGATTCGCAACTTCGGAACTAAGCAGGGATGAAAGGTGTCTCGTTTGCACATTTTTGCATTTCACTTCATAACCCTAGCGAGAGCAAAGGCTAACCTTCACAGCGAGCGAATCTTCTCAGGCTAACCTTCGCAGGTGCACACTGTAAAGTCATTCACCATGTGACCTGGAAATTCACAGCTCATCAAAATACTTTATTTCATTGTGTGAAGCTTCCATCACCAATTTGATTTCCGGAAGTACAACACCAGCTTTCAGAGGTGCAGGACGCCGGCTTTTGGAGTGCAGCACGGACTGATATTTTTTCTTCCGAAATTGTATTTCTCAGCTCGCTTAGTCGCTAGGCTGCTTAACATGTTCTTAAAAACTATTTGCATAATTTGAAGAAAAATGCTGGTGATTCTACACATTACGGCAACTGAGATGCCACTTTCCATCAACAATGACGATCGATGATACGTGAAGTACTTCTAGCTGAAGACCGAAACACATTTCCTGCTTGGCGTCATTCTGCCTGGATTTTCGAATTCAGACAGGCAGGGAGTTTACCTTGGTCGCGCCCCGCCTGCTGCCGTCTGCGGCGCACGAACTCGCCGACGTGCTGGTACTGATCCTCGTAGATGACTGGCGTCGTGCTCGGGGTCGCCGTCCAGCTCTGCACATTCCACCGGCAGCGGCGGCAGGTTCTGTCGGTCAGGAGTTCGTCAGAGGGTCGTCAGGGGGTCGTCAGGGGGTCGTCAGGGGGTCGTCAGGGGGGTCGTCAGGTGGTCGTCAGGCTCAGGGGGTCGTCAGGTGGTCGTCAGGTGGTCGTCAGGCGGTCGTCAGGGGGGTCGTCAGGTATACACCGCCCCAGTAACTACACACCAGCAGTGGCAGGTTCTGTCAGTCAGAGGGTCGTCAGGTATACACCGTCCTGGTAACTGCACACCAGTGGCAAGTTCTGTCGGTCGGGGGTCATCATGAGGTCGCCAGGGGTCGTCAGGTATACATACCCCTGGTAACTACACATCAGTAGTGACAGGTTCTTCTGGTCAGGGGTCGCCAGGTACACACCGCCCCAGTAACTACACACCGCCAGCTGCGGCAGGTTCTGTCAGCGGGGCGTCAGGTATACACCGCCCCAGTAACTACACTGGGAACGTCGGCGGAAATAGAAAACTGTGACCAACATGCCAGAATATACAGGCAAACACGTGTCTACAATGCTGATCCAGCAGTCATACTTTACATGGAGTGTTTCTGGTGTTATGTGAATGGGATGCTGCCTTCTTCTACACGTCGACCGTGAACCGTAGCCGTCCTACAGGTAGAGCGCCTGATATGCAGGCAGGACGAAATTATGAACAGGATACTGCCCTAGTAGGCGGCGATCTGAAGTTAGGAGATGCACGAAAACTCGGGACCGATCTGCGGGTTATATTTATAGCCTAGACGGACACAATACATTTTTGAAATTTTCAAATTTCTCGTACTCATTGTTCATCCGAATCACTTCTTCATATTTATGATCTTATGAGCAACCAGTCGTGGGATTTTATACAAAATGAATCAAAGTGCGTCATAGTGCATGTCAAATTCCATCCAGAGTGAAAACCTTAGATCAGTTAAATTTCCAAGATGCACGTCCAACTTTTTGGTAGGAGGAAAGAGTATCACTTTGGAGAACATACTTACCGGAAAACAAAAATCCACGATACGACTGGTGTTTACTCTCCGAAGCGATTGTAAAAAAAACTTTGGCGCAGTGTGAACGTCGGTGATTTTGCTCAGCTCCGAAGGGCATTGACCTGCAGGTAGGTGGAGCGTCGTGCAGCCTCTGACATTGACCTTCAGGAAGGCGGAACGTCGTAGAGCATCTGACACTGACCTACAGGTAGGCGGAGCGTCGTACAGCCTCTAACACTGACCTGCAGGTAGGCGGAGCGTCGTACAGCCTCTGTCACGGCCATGTACCGCTGTGGCGCGCTGTCGAAGCAGCCGGTGGCCGCCGGCCGCGGGTTGTCCATGGTGAAGAACGCCTCGGCAAACCGCTTCACCTGCGCACGCGCCCGCGCCGACATTAGTCTTCGTCAGACAGTGCCGCGAGTGGCGGTGTACCTGTACCAGCTGAGGCCACTGCACTATCGCTGCACACTGCCCTGATAGTCTGAAATTCGAGTGGAGACACACACTTAATGCCAATTCTCGCTTACTTTTCCATTTTGACACCAAGTGTCATCTTTGCTTTTCTTGCTACAGGCCATGAGTGCATTTTCATGTTTAAAATCTTGCGTGGTTTCTGGCAGCAGCACTACCGACTGTTAAATGCAACATATATGCTACACTAACATCGTCACCATCATCAATCAATAAAGGTCATAGAAAGTAGCTCATCAACATGTACTATCCATATACGTTTGCACTTCTTTTTAATTCGCTGGCTCTTTTACATCGCCCTGCTCCGTCTCCACTCCAAATCAATTTCCGGACACTGGCGCCAAATATCACCTGAAGTTCGAACAATGGCACACCAACTAGATCGCCAGAAAACGGTAGCTACATATGTTCAATGAGTGCATCCACATGCATGCCAGCAACCACTACATGAAGGAACGATAGCTGTGTCCTGCAGTGGAGCGATGCCATCCATAAATGAAACTCCACACAAGAACGGACCGATACCAAATCATGTTCCTGATAACAGCCATACTCATAACAGACACTATTACAAAGGTGTTGATGAAGCAATTGATTTTAAGCCTAAATCATATCATAAGCCTTTCTTATTCAAAGTTTCAAGAAGTACTCCTTGGGACACATCACAAAGAATCTACCTCACACTCTTATTGGGTGATTCACAACGCACTTTATGCATGTTCACAGATAATGGCGCCGCCCACAATGTTTCGCCAGTGGCCGCGGAATTGGGAAATGTCCCAAGCGGTGCGAGTGTCGAACCTGGGTCCCACTCACAAAAACTCACTCACATTTCATCCAGGTTTGCCACAACGCACATCCACACCGCCCACACCAAACGCAATGGCGTTCCCCCGCCAGCCCATACACCAGACACGGCTGCTTCTTGACGCAGCACCGACGCCGACGCTTTCCCCGGCAGTCAGCCGGCGCCCGGCCCACACGGTCGGCGGTGCTGGCGCGGTGCGACCGGCCCCTGTGTGGCGACACCTGCCCTGAGTCTTTAAATTTGTCCATGGTCTGGAGAGGGGATATCTTGGGGAAATGTTAGAATTGAATCGGATCGGATTGTGGCTTTAGGACGCACTCAGCAGCGAGGCCATACAGCGTCGCCTGC
This sequence comes from Imbricaverruca yamaguchii, assembly GCA_034440575.1. Taxonomy (NCBI): domain Eukaryota; kingdom Metazoa; phylum Arthropoda; class Thecostraca; family Neoverrucidae; genus Imbricaverruca; species Imbricaverruca yamaguchii. Next base: position 2,235,848 of record JAOTOL010001597.1, on the reverse strand, counting down.
CTCTCACCCTGGCAGGAAGGGCGGGCACCGCGGGGAATCGAACCCCGTACCTCCGGCTTGCCAGACGCTCATAGTGACCACTGAGCTACCGACGCCCTTGTTAGAATTGAACAGAAATGATGCAATTTGAGGTCGTAAATTTAAAATCAAAGTTAACCACAGCAGAACAAGGTTGAGGCAGACTTTCTTCACCAACAGGGTAGTAGAACACTGGAACCAGCTGCCAGAAAAGATTGTCAGTAGCAGCACATTGAACATCTTTAAAAACAGCGTAGATAATCATTATAAGAATATAGGGCTTGCTTTTCAGTATTACAGGGAGGGCTGATTGACAGATTTGGCGGGCAACTGGTTCAGTGTAATAGAGTGCAACCAAGAAGGGCCCTTGTGGCTCATAGTTGCACTAATATTTTATGTCTTTATGTCTTTACGAGTGTGTGGTGCTGGTGGGCCAGCGACCACAGGCGACACCTGCCCTGAGTGTGTGGTGCTGGCGGGCCAGCGACCACAGGCGACACCTGCCCTGAGTGTGTGGTGCTGGCGGGCCAGCGACCACAGGCGACACCTGCCCTGAGTGTGTGGTGCTGGCGGGCCAGCGACCACAGGCGACACCTGCCCTGAGTGTGTGGTGCTGGCGGGCCAGCGACCACAGGCGACACCTGCCCTGAGTGTGTGGTGCTGGCGGGCCAGCGACCACAGGCGACACCTGCCCTGAGTGTGTGGTGCTGGCGGGCCAGCGACCACAGGCGACACCCTGCCGAGTGTGTGGTGCTGGCGGGCCAGCGACCCAGCGACACCTGCCCTGAGTGTGTGGTGCTGGCGGCGGGCCAGCGACCACAGGCGACACCTGCCCTGAGTGTGTGGTGCTGGCGGGCCAGCGACCACAGGCGACACCTGCCCTGAGTGTGTGGTGCTGGCGGGCCAGCGACCACAGGCGACACCTGCCCTGAGTGTGTGGTGCTGGCGGGCCAGCGACCACAGGCGACACCTGCCCTGAGTGTGTGGTGCTGGCGAGCCAGCGACCACAGGCGACACCTGCCCTGAGTGTGTGGTGCTGGCGGGCCAGCGACCGGCGCACTTGCTCCCGCCGGCCGGCCAGCTCGGTGAACCGCTGCCAGAGCAGGATCAGCTCGGCGCACAGCTGCGCGATGTCGCTGTTGGCCACCGCCATCAGGTCCTCCTCACTGCCTGCCAACTGAGCGCGGGCACCGTGTCAGACACTGTACCACACCGAGGTCCTCCTCACTGCCTGCCAACTGAGCGCGGGCACCGTGTCAGACACTGTACCACACCGAGATCCTCCTCACTGCCTGCCAACTGAGCGCGGGCACCGTGTCAGACACTGTACCACACCGAGATCCTCCTCACTGTCTTCCAACTGAGCGCAAGCACCGTGTCAGACACTGTACCACATCCAGGTCCTCCTCACTGCCTGCCAACTGAGCGCGGGCACCGTGTCAGACACTGTACCACACCGAGATCCTCCTCACTACCTGCCGATTGAGCGTGGGCACGGTGTCAGACACTGTACCGCACCGAGGTCCTCCTCACTGCCCGCCGACACAGCGTCAGACACTGTACCACACCCAGGCCCTCCTCACTGCCCGCCGACACGGTGTCAGATACTGTACCACACCGAGGTCCTACCTGTTTACTGCGGTCACGACGTCAGACACTGTACCACACTCAGGTCCTCCTCACTGCCCGCCGACACGGTGTCAGACACTGTACCACACCGAGGTCCTCCTTCACTGCCCGCCAACGCGGTGTCAGACACTGTACCACACCGAGGTCCTCTTCACTGTCCGCCGACACTATGAACTACTGACTACTACTGACTACTGACTATGAACAGCTATGAACCACTGACTATGAAAAAGGCATCTCACAGCATGCCTATTGACTGCAGACAAGTAGTCTGTCAGATGGTATACCTCGCTGACCGCGGCCACACTTCACAGACTGCCCCACAAACCATGGACAGACCCAGACACTGTAACTCACTGATCACAGACACAGTCAAGCACTGTACTAAACTGACCATGGACACAACGTCAGACATTGTACCTGGCTGAAGCCTTGTTGACCCAAGTCATGCTGTCAGACAACGTGTAACTGGACACAGCGTGGTAGCGTCAGCACCATCTTCAGCAGCTAGTAGTGTGGTGTCTTGCACAACATTGTGAACTGATGCTTACAATCATGACGATGATTGCTTTAGCACGACGATCCACATTAAATATAAAGGTTCCAGTGTACAAATAGGCACATTCAACTGGCACCTATGCAGTGTACGCTCAGCATGCTATCCATACTGGCACATGCAATTCCATATGACCTTCAACATTCCTCGAGCTCAGTGGAGTGCTGCTATTGTATCATCTGCTATACATGACGCATCTTGCACACCAAATGCCAAACGAGTCAGCGCATACGCCCAACACACTCACAAACCATGGCCTATGATGGTGTTCGAGTCATAACCTTACAGGCAAACACAATACAGTTGCATGTGCCATAACCAAAAATGGCCGAACACAAAACAAAAACATAAAGTGTCAACCACTGAACGCTAGGTAGCAGGGTCAACAAATGTGTGTTCCATCGCCATCAATGTCGGCATGGGAAAGCGATCGAACACTACGCAATGCGAACTATTCACCCCATGCAGCAGCCACGCAGGTACTGTGGGCTCGAGGTGTCACGACCAGAGCAAGGGCCAACATTCATCACGAGATGAGACTAAAAGAACGGTTGGAGAACAGCGTGGAGCTACAGCCGACCGTCGCGGCCGGTAAACAAGGCCACTAGTCGCGGGCCCAACTGCTGCCAACTACCTGGGCACAAATAAGGCATCAGTCCAGTCAGCGCGCAAACAAAACGTCGGGGTGAACACCAGCCGAGCTGCGAACACGCATTCGCTCGCTTCGTTCGGTGTTCGAGCTAAGCGCCTACATGACGTCATCAATTCACGGTAGATGGCGTCAACGTTACGTATCTGGACGAGACCAGCCGAGCGGAGCGCGACAGAGCGGGGCGGACAGACAAAATGAGAGGCCGGGAGAGACGGAGGCAGACAGCGACAGAGCGAGTTAGTTAGTTAGTTAGTTATTTGGGCTTTAGGGCGCATCGACCAGGGTTGATCATTCGCGCCCAAGCGACAGAGCGAGGGAGAGAGAGAGGAGAGGAGGGAGAGGGGACAGCAAGGGAGTGAGGGAGTGAGGGAGCGAGAAAGCGAGAGCGAGATGGAGGGGAGAGAGCAGGGAGCGAGAGAGAGACGAATGAGCGAGAGCGAGAGAGCAAAAGAGCGAGAAAAGGCGAGAAAGCGAGGTGGCGAGGGGGCGAGGGGGCGAGGGGGCGAGGGAGCGAAGAAGCGAATGAGCAAAAGCCAGAGAGCGACAAAGCGAAGGAGAGGGGGAGAGGAGAGAGAGAGAGGGGGTGAGGTCGCGTTACCGGAGTGGTGCCGCCGGTGGCCCGTCGACAACCGGCTCCGTCGCCGAACATGCGGTGACAGCAGTCCTACGGAGACACACGAACACTGTTGGAGGCGGAAGTGGGTGTGGGGGCTAGCACGGCTAGCCGGCCGGCAGCGGGAGGGGGGGGTGACGGCACCCGTCGGCCGGCACGGGCCTTGGACGCGACTGGCGGCAGTGCAATGTGAGGAGACTGTGAAGAGGACAGGGGTCGGGGCCGGCCGGACGCGGACGCCAGCTGGCGAGCCTCGGAACTTCCAGAGACCGGATCAGAACGCATGCAGCCAAGGCGGCAACATTATATCGGTTGTGCCAACCACAGTTCCCCCAAGTTATATCCGTTGTGCCAGCCACAGTTCTGGGGTTGATGGACCAGGGATGCTAATAAAAGCGTTTCCATAATGAAACATGTCCAATGCTGAATATTTTATAATTATTTTGGTTCTTTTTAATCGCTGGCTCCCAGCCAGGTTTTGGCGGCAGATTTACGGTTTACATAGAAAGCGACATTCGGAAAGGACGGCCTTCAACGTCGTGATCATTCCAACAACACCACTGTCTCTACACACATAACTCAAACCTCGAACATCCATCAATATATGAAACAAAAGGAAGCATCCCATCGCAATACGGCAACAGTTACAACGAAGGCCAATGCGTACACTCGACACATCACCATCCAAAACTACCGACAAACTAGCCAAGCTCAACATAAGCACTATAAACTTTTGGGGCCTATTCTGGCATTCCTATTTCTGTCAAACGCATTGGACCCCAGGATGCCACAAAACGCTCAACATCCCCGATCCTTCACCCGCTATTAGGTGCGAACAAGTTTCTCTATCTCACCCCTGTCTGTCTGTCTGTCTGTCTGTCTGTCTGTCTGTCTGTCTGTCTGTCTGTCTGTCTGTCTGTCTGTCTGTCTGTCTGTCTGTCTGTCTGTCTGTCTGTCTGTCTGTCTGTCTGTCTGTCTGTCTGTCTGTTTGTATGTCTGTCTGTATGTCTGTCTGTCAGTCTATATCTCTCCCTTACCTGCGTCTATGATCACTGTCAGCTATGAACTACAGAAAACTCACAACCGCAACCTGCTTGGGCTGCCGGAGCGCATTTCTAGCCGCCGTCAACGATTCAGGTCATCAACGGAGGTCATCAACGGTTTACACCATCTTAATCGTCCCAGCACCTCCACCTACCCTACCATGAGGCGGACATTTTTAAGGCCCTTGTCAAGTGTGCCCAATGGTCGGTTGATGTTGCACCTCCCCCAACACACAGCCTACCTTCGTCGTGTTGGAGAGCGTGCCCAGTGCATGGTCCGGTGACGCTACACCCCTCCCCACTTTGCCGTGTTGGAGAGTGTACCCAGTCCATGGTCCTGCGACACTACACCCCTCCCCACCTTTGCCGTGTTGGAGAGTGTACCCAGTCCATGGTCCTGTGACACTACACCCCTCCCCACCTTTGCCGTGTTGGAGAGTGTACCCAGTCCATGGTCCTGCGACACTACACCCCTCCCCACCTTTGCCGTGTTGGAGAGTGTACCCAGTCCATGGTCCGGTGACGCTACACCCCTCCCCACCTTTGCCGTGTTGGAGAGTGTGCCCAGTCCATGGTCCGGTGACGCTACACCCCTCCCCACCTTTGCCGTGTTGGAGAGCGTGCCCAATACACGGTCCGGTGACGCTACACCCCTCCCCACCTTTGCCGTGTTGGAGAGCGTGCCCAGTCCATGGTCCGGTGACGCTACACCCCTCCCCACCTTTGCCGTGTTGGAGAGCGTGCCCAGTCCATGGTCCGGCGACGCTACACCCCTCCCCACCTTTGCCGTGTTGGAGAGTGTACCCAGTCCATGGTCCGGTGACGCTACACCCCTCCCCACCTTTGCCGTGTTGGAGAGTGTACCCAGTCCAGGTCCGGGACCTCCCCTCCCCACCTTTGTCGTGTTGGAGACCGTGCCCAGCCCATGGTCCGGTGACGCTACACCCCTCCCCACCTCTGCCGTGTTGGAGAGCGTGCCCAGTCCACGGTCCGGCAACGCTACACCCCTCCCCATCTTTGCCGTGTTGGAGCGTGTACCCAGTCCATGGTCCGGTGACGCTACACCCCTCCCCACCTTTGCCGTGTTGGAGAGTGTACCCAGTCCATGGTCCGGCAACGCTACACCCCTCCCCACCTTTGCCGTGTTGGAGAGCGCCGCCAGCCGCTGCCGGCAGTCCTGCGACGAGACGGGTATCCGCTGCCAGGCGGGCAGCAGCCGGTTGACGGTGGCCAGCTGGCTCTGCAGCGACTCGTAGCTGGCCAGCAGCAGCGAGCAGACGGAGCGGTGCACGGAGCGGGCGTGCGCCAGCCGAGAGCTGCCCGAGCAGCCGGTCTGCCGCAGCCGGCGGCTGGTGTCACGGTGACAGCACGAGGCGGTCGGGCCGTCGAAAGTGTGGGCAACGCTCAGGTGCAGTACCGATCGTGACAACATGAGGCGGTCTGCCCCCCCCCCCCCGAGGGTGGGTGACGCTCAGGTGCAGTACCGATCGTGACAACATGAGGCAGTCTGTCCCCCCCCCCCCGAGAGAGGGTGACGCTCAGGTGCAGTACCGATCGAGACCAGGTACCGAGTGACAACATGAGGTCTGCCCCCCCCCGAGTGGGGTGACGCTCAGGTGCAGTACCGATCGTGACAACATGAGGCAGTCTCCCCCCCCCCCTCATAGTGTGGGTGACGCTCAGGTACAGTACCGATCCCGACACAAAAATACGTGACAACTTAACCACACGACACGATCCGTACGTCATCTTCAAGCATCACGTTTCGCACAACTGCCAATTCGAGCACGGTCGAGCCTTGAGAGGGACGGGTATTTGGCTGGATGGCGTGCGGGTACCTGTATGCCGAATATCACCGTCTCCATGGTGGAGAAGGCGGGCTGGCCGCGCGTGCTGCAGGCCTTCGGTGACGAATACCACGGCTTGGGTCGCGGCGTGCTGCGGCATAGACCTGACACCTTACCCGCACTATCGTGCCATCGGGGGTGAGCAATACGCACAAGTCAACAAACCCAACACACAGCGTGATTGGCCGCACCAATGATTGAGGCAACCTGGTAGGCCGGCCAAGCGGGTCGCCATTTCTGCATCTGTGCATTTGCCACGGCGGATATGTTGAAATTTCTGGTTAGAAAATTTGTTTTCAATAGGAACACATCACAGGCGTGTAATTAACCATGAATGTGCAGTATCTACTAGATTGAACACAAATGGAAGTACCCATATGAAGAGATTGTTCCTCTTGAGCTCATTAAACACTACCTCATTAAGACACACACGATAAGCGTGCAGCCTAGCTTCGGATGCCACAGTCAACTGTTGCATAACCGGACTGCACACGCCTGCTCCCCAGCTACCGGAGATACAAAACCGGGGAGCTGCCGCATCTCCGGTCCACTTACCAGCTCGGTGTTATGCCGTTGCTAGGCCTCCTTCGTGGCGGCGGCGAGTCAACAATACCGAGTATCACAAACGGCACATGACACCACACAAGGTCACGCCCACTCTCACACTCACTGTTATCTGTACAACAATGCGAAAATAATCGGTCGCAACCAAAGCAGTGACCATCATACACTTGGTGTTGTTGCAAATGGCACCGGAAACTGCAACGTAGTCATCAGAAAGTACCGCACCACAGTGCGACACCAGCGGCATGAAAGTCTAACTATTGTGAGATATGTACTGCCTGATGCTACTCTAGCATTTGTAGAGTAAAGCTAACAGCATCCAATAGTGCAAGTACTGACCAGTACCAACAGGCAACGTTTTCAGCAGTCTAGTCCAGTCCAGAACACCAGGCATTTGAAAGGCGAATGGCCATCAAATGAAATAGTACTTATGTTGTAGGATACATAAAGCGGGTCTAGCATAATGAGTGTCACCCGCCATGGTGTCATCAAATATGAAGACGCATTCTAGCTGAAACCTCTCTTCTTGCTCTACACATGCTTTATGCATCCTTGCAATGAATGCACTGATATTTCACTGATCAGGACTTCAAATATTCATGTCTTTGCCGACTATTCTTCATCACATCAAAACGCAGCCATCTGGCACGCGATTAATGGCCAACAAAGGCGGCTGAAGCCAGCCGATAGCCCCGACTCACTCGATGTAAGGCTGGTGAATGGCTACCAGGGCCAAGTGAAAGGTGAGGGAGATGGCTGCCAGGTGAAAGTAGTCGAACAAAACGGGCAGGTGATAATGCAGACCCCTGTAATAACAGATTGTTGTAAGCAGAGATATTATTGACATCGCTATACTGCAATAAACCACTAAAACATATGTCGGTACAGCATGCGAGCAAAGACCGCATATGGACGGGGAGGAAGCGCATTCGATCGCTGACATACCAGCTCACCGAACATTTTATTGTTTGGTCGAATGCCGTTCAAACTACAAATATAGATCTTCCACGGAAAGTTATACACAAACTTTCAGTTTAATACAACCACCACCATATTCCGGAGTACATCAGAAGATGTCAGAGGCTCGGAAAGTTGACAACCATTGTGGGCGAGTTCATTAGGAGCTCCAGTTATTCTGGCGATGCAGCACCCACTTGAGCGACCCACTACCTCTGGGTCTGACCGCCTAATCTGACCGGCCAAATATCTACAGCTGAGCACATGCACAAAAACATGAATATGTAGAATGAATATGTAGAATACGAATATGTCTAAATTGTGTTAGGTCCGCCTGAGCGACACGACAGCTAACCTGACGGCACATCTAACCTGACGGACACGACAGCCCACCTGACGGACACGACAGCTAACCTGACGGACACGACAGCCCACCTGACGGACGACAGCCCACCTAACGGACACGACAGCTCACCTGACGGGCAAGACAGCTACCTGACGGACACAACAGCCCACCGACGGACACAACAGCTCACATGACGGACACACAGCTCACATGACGGACAGACAGCCCACCCGACACCGACAGCTAACATGGCGGACACAGCCAACCCGACGAACACGACAGCTCACCCTAATGACAGACAGCCCACCCCACGGGCACGACAGCCAACCCGACGGACACGACAGCAACAGGCCACCACAACCCGCACGACAGCCCACCCATACGACAGCCCACCGACAGAACGACAGCTAACCTGACGGACACGACAGCTAACATGGCGGACACAACAACCCACCTGACGGACACGACACCCAACCCGACGGACACGACAGCCCACCCGACGGACACGACAGCTAACCTGACGGACACGACAGCTAACATGGCGGACACAACAACCCACCTGACGGACACGACACCCAACCCGACGGACACGACAGCCAACCTGACGGACACGACAGCCAACCTGACGGACACGACAGCCCACCTGACGGACACGACAGCCCACCCGACGGACACGACAGCCCACCTGACGGACACGACAGCCCACCTGACGGACACGACAGCCCACTTGACGGACACGACAGCCAACCCGACGGACACGACAGCTAACCTGACGGACACGACAGCCCACCTGACGGACACGACAGCCCACCTGACGGACACGACAGCCCACCTGACGGACACGACAGCCCACCTGACGGACACGACAGCCCACCTGACGGACACGACAGCCCACCTGACGGACACGACAGCCAACCTGACGGATACGACGGCTAACATGGCGGACACAACAGCCCACCTGACGGACACGACACCCAACCCGACGACACGACACCCAACCCGACGGACCGACAGCCCAACTGACGGACACGACACCCAACCCGACGGACACAACAGCCCACCTGACGGATACGACAGCCCACCTGACGGACACGACAGCCGACAACCTAACTCACACAAGCCCACCTGACGGACACGACACGCGCCCAGCCACCCGACGGACACGACAGCTAACCTGGCGGACACGACAGCCCACCTGACGGATACGACAGCCCACCTGACGGACACGACAGCCCACCCGACGGACACGACAGCCCAACTACGGATACGACAGCTAACCTGACGGATCGACAGCCCACCTGACGGATACGACAGCCCACCTGACGGATACGACGGCTAACATGGCGGACACAAGCCCACCACGGATACGACAGCCCACCTGACGGACATAACAGCTAACCCGACGGACACGACAGCCAACCTGACGGACACGACAGCCCACCTGACGGACACGACGGCTAGCATGGCGAACACGACAGCTAACATGGCGGACACGACAGCGCATCCGACGGACACGACAGCTAACATGGCGGACACGACAGCCCACTTGACGGATACGACAGCCCACCTGACGGATACGACGGCTAACATGGCGGACACGACAACTAACCTGACTGACAGGATGGCCATCCACTGTCTGAGGGGCGCGGCAGTCCAACTGAGAGCCACAATCCACTCGAGGAACACAACAACCTACTCGGCGGACGGACAGCACACCTGAATTACATAGCGGCGGCCCACCTGAGTGGTGACAGGTGCAGCTTCAGGTGGCGAGTTGAGACGAGCTGCAGCTGGCCGCCGCCCACCGCCGGTCCGTCCACCGTCTCGGCGAAATGTAGCTCCACCACTAGCTGGAACCCGGCGCGCTCCAGACCCTCCACCAGCTGGTGCACAGGTCAGGGTCACCGGGGAACCCAGCACGCTCCAGACCCTCCACCAGCTGATACACAGGTCAGGGTCACTGGGGAACCCAGCACGCTCCAGACCCTCCACCAGCTGGTGCACAGGTCAGGGTCACTGGGGAACCCAGCATGCTCCAGACCCTCCACCAGCTGATACACAGGTCAGGGTCACTGGTGAACCTGGCGTGCTCCAGACCCTCCACCAGCTGATACACAGGTCAGGGTCACCGGGGAACCCAGCGCGCTCCAGACCCTCCACCAGCTGATACACAGGTCAGGGTCACTGCGGAACCCAGCACGCTCCAGACCCTCCACCAGCTGATACACAGGTCAGGGTCACTGGGGAACCCAGCGCGCTCCAGACCCTCCACCAGCTGATACACAGGTCAGGGTCACTGGGGAACCCAGCACGCTCCAGACCCTTCACCAGCTGATACACAGGTCAGGGTCACCGGGGAACCCAGCACGCTCCAGACACTCCACCAGCTGGTGCACAGGTCAGAGTCTCTGGCGAACATGGCTCGCTTCAGACCCTCCACCAGCTGATGCACAGGTCAGGGTCACTGTTGAACATGGCATATTCCAAATCCTCCATCAGCTGACACATAAATCGCGACCAATGTTCAACGAACTTGCACAAAAAGGAGAGATACCTGGTTAACCATAATACTATGCCAGCTGCTATGAGTGTGTTGCTGGGGCAAGTTGCAAGTTTGTTTCTCATTCTTCAACCTTTTCTAGCACACTTCTGCACAGAGCTGGATGTACGAAAACAATGCTTTGCTCAATGCTGATTGGGAAAACTAGCAAGAATACAATTTATCAGGCATATTTGCTATAAAACAAGACTATCGAAAGCATCTAGGATATACAAACAACTATTCAAAGGCACTGGAACCGGAGGGGAAGGCTGAGTGGGCAGTGGCCATCTCCTCCAGTTTTTGGCATGCTTAACATTGTCCTTATAGATGTTGCATGGAAAGAATCAAATTCAAGATGACTCTTGACACCCACACGACTAATTTTGAGACGGCTACCACGTCACTGAATTTAACTGAAAAGTAAGTGTAGAAGGTGTACTGGTTTATTGATTGCACTGACTGCGGACACATATGGTAGGTTACTAATTGCTGCAACAGTTGATGCGTTATATACTGGAGTGCATGCTTTGTGGGTGATGAAGTCTGGCAATGCTCAACACTGCTGCTGCACCCTTGGAGGAAAATTTTCCTTTTATGTGAATTTAGACAATTTGAACTCAAACACATGACCCTGGAATAAACTCACTGGAGAACACTAGCGACTTGGAGGTAGAATCGTATGTCATATATTGGGGCACATATGCCATTGTGCATTCAAATATTACAAAATATGACAGCATGGATGGCAGATACAAGGACAGTAATCAATGCACATTGCGTCTCCAGTAGGATGCTCTCCTGCCAGACCGGAGATCCCTAGTTGGAGGACACCACCGGAGGTCCATAGCTGGAGGTCACCACCGGAGGTCTCTAACTGGAGGTCACCACCGGAGGTCCCTAGTTTGAGGTCACCAACAGAGGTCCCTAGTTTGAGGTCACTAATGGAGGTCCCTAGTTGGAGGTTACCAATGGAAGTCCATAGTTGAAGGTCACCAACAGAGGTCCCTAGTTGGAGGTCACCACCGGAGGTCACCACCGGAAGTCCCTAGTTGGTGGTCACCAACAGAGGTCCATAGTTTGAGGTCACTAATAGAGGTCCCTAGTTGAAGGTCACCAATGGAGGTCCATAGTTTAAGGTCACCAACGGAGGTCCCTAGTTGGAGGTGACCACCGGAGGTCCCTTGCTGGAGGCCACCACCAGAGGTCCCAAGTCTGAGGTCACCAACAATCAATATACAGCATAAATACTAAATAGCCCAAGCTCAGAGACCATAGTGGATGTAACTGCATACTATAGCATCATATTACATGCTATACCTACATGCTATAACATTGAAAACTTCTAACCACATTGTAGGTGCTCATAAGGACATAGGTGGAAGGTAGCACCACATATAAAATATGTATACAATGACAAGGAAGTTCAGATGAATGTGTAGTGCCTAGCAAGGCAAGCAATCAAGTCCATACTGAAGACAGCAATGAAGGAAGCTAATTCCAAGCACTTGGCCAGTCCCGAATGCAAGGCTGCCACGATCACTATACTTAACCACCTAGCATTTGTGACGTACACGGTGCCAGACGAAAGACAATGACAATGCATCAGACTATAATTAATTGATCACCCACCTTGTTGGCGTCGAGCACCACATGCACCTTGAAGTTGAAGACGTCCTCCAGGACGACCTCCTCGTTGCGGTAGAGGATCTGGAACGGCTGGCTGAAAGCGCGCTGGCCGTCGGCGCGCGCTGCCGCCGTCGTCGTACGCGCATGCGCAGACGACGCCGGCTCTCCACACGTCACCTCCACCTGGTGCACAAACTTGGGCGAAACCTGCAGCCAGGCCTGCACCTGGTACAGCCTGCGTGGCACGGACAGGACCGGTCTCAGAGACGGTCGGCAACGGTCGGGCAATTCAACGTCAAACGTCAGTGAACATAATGCAAATATGAACATGGTTGACAACAGCATGCATATATTATGAGTGAGTTGGATTCTAAGCCATGAATATATTTCCATGTCGGATTGATATCAAAATGTTCAATAACTGGTCAACAGTGAAACTAAAGCTGATTAAGCATAATTTCAATAGGAAGCTTCCAATCTCTTGGACACATCATCATCATCACCATAACATTTATTGTTATATAAATTTTAGACCCAATGGACATTTCCTCAGTGGTTCAAAAGTACAAGGTGCTTAAATCATGGCACAAATATGAAGGTGTGGAATGACAGCAGAGTAAAAGATAAGCACAAGTACACATATCTTAGTGGGATATTTTCTGATGTATCCCTGACTGCCACTGCACAGGTTACCTGTGCAGGCACTCCCCAATCCAGCATGGGTCAAAACATACAAACATGCACACAGGTTTGCATGCTTATTTATTCCATACCATACCACAGCACACCCATGATGAGCTTTGCAAATACCTGTAAACATCAATACCCACAAGTTATGATTCACTCACCCTCTCTGGAAAAGGTCAACATTGAAGAACTTGTGGAATTCTACTGAGCACTCCACTGTAGCTTGAAGCTCTCCCATGAAATTCCGGAACTTCTGCAACACACCACACATAAACATGCATAAATACATCAGGACACACACCATGGTGGACAACCAGTTGAACAAAAACTGAACATTTTATCCAAAATATTTTGGATTTCAGGGGTTCCAACACATCCAGTCTATGTTCTCTCTGGTGAGCCTGCCTCTAATTTTATACATTCTTGGCTTATTTTAATTTGTCTTGATTTAAACAATGCACTGGACATTTTTTGGCAGGTACACATTTTGTTTGTTTATTTGTGCTTGGGGTGCTTTGACTGCCTCTGTACACATAAAGGAATGGCATATATCAACCAGTGAAATAATGAAATATTTACAAAAACCAAGAGGCGTGGGAGGATTTTGCCCCAACCCCCTCCAGACCATGTGTTAAATTTGTCACAATATGAGATTTACACATGTTTTGCCTGTATAAAACAAAGGTAGTACTATGATTTTTTATTTAGCAGAGTCAGAGTGCCATCTGTTAGAGATGTATCATGTCTGATCAATATAAAAATGTTCACTAACTGGTCAACAGTGAAACTAAAGCTGATTAAGCATAATTTCAATAAGAAGCATCCAATCTCTTGGGTTACAAAGGAAGGGTTACATTAATCTGGCTTATGTAGCATCCAGCTATACCAAATAAGCAAGAAAGGAGAGATTCCAGCAAACAAAGAATGTGATGTAGAGCTGATACATACATAGCATACAGACTCATGTACATATATGCATACATACATAACAATTAGAACATTTGGAGGGTGGGCAGCTTCATAGCCTATGAGCAGACCCCACTGCCCACCTGTGACCTGAAACTAAGTGAAGAGGACCCAGATGAGTTGCAGGCATCAGGTCCAACCTTGTATGTGTTGGTGCATGTCTATGTTAAAGCTTGGAGAAACCTGAGAAGGGGAAAAACCAACCTGTTTGGAAAACCCATGGGTAAAAAACCAAGTGCAATCTACACATTTTTGCATGTTGTTGTTGGTTTATTCAGTGGTTTACCAAATGCTTCATGCACATTCACAGCTAATGGTGCCACCCAGCTTTGCCAGTGGGCTGTGGGATTGGGAAATGTCCTGAGCAGCACCAGTGTTGAACCTGGGGCCTTTGATACCCAAAGTTAAATACCTTAACCACTTGGCCATCCCTGCCCCAACCTTTTTGCATGCAAGTTTGAATAAACTGCACATATTTCAATATTAAACACATTCAATTTTGGCATTTCGGCATGTTGCATCTGAATATGACACAAGTTGTAGAAATTTGGTTGGACAGCATGCATAAAAAATAGTGCAATCAAATTCAACATAGTGCATCATAATTTGGTGAAATGACCATAGTATTCAGCATGCAGGCTTGTTTCAGCATGGCAAAAACAAATTAGCTATGTGCAACCATATTCAACACACAAATTTTGGTTCAAAAGTGAAAAGTTTATAAATGCATATTACTATCAATATAAATGCATCTGCATATTACCTCAAATGCCAGTCAGCTTTTTACAATAATGGCTTTGGTACTTCTACATATTCTGCTTTGCCAAATTGAACCAAACACTACTGATTAGAGGATGGTGTTAGCTAATTTTCGTCAAAAGGAACTGTTAAAATATGGATAGCTTGCTCATTTTGGGTACTCAGTAAACAGTACAGTTACTGGTATGGCCACACAGTACAGATATTTGTTGCATGTTGTAACTGCTCAGAAACCCCCTCTTCCTCCATGTGCTTCAATCCAAATTACCAATACCTCAGTGCTCATTTCCCATGAAATGAACATCAAATTCGTTCAAATCACAAAAAAGAATAGCAAAACTAACATGTGAACACAAATTGGCCAAGGGCCTGTTTACAAACCATAAGTCAAACACAGACAAGTATGCTAGCAACACCTTGATTTTGAACATAATATGCTTATATGTGAGCCTACTCTGCATTTCAAGGTTCTCTTCTCCGTACAAGCTAAATACACTGAAATTTTAATGTCTTTCCTTCTGAACTTACCTGATTCTTATCCTAATGTTCTTCGGACGGAGACATGGACGACTATGTCGAGCTAATGCTGACAAAATTACTTTCCTGAAGAACCAAAAGCATCTCCGAACCACATTAACCCCAAGCAATATTCTTCACTATCGACGAGCCATTTCAACATCCTCGTCGATTGTGCTCGTGTTGCACTTTGATTTTTGCACAGTGGCATTCTCAGCAAGATGTTTCAACCGAAGATATGCGGCAAATAAAGCGCAGATGCGCGATTTCTACGCTTGTGGGTAGTGGTACCATATGGTAGACAAAAACTATCAACATAGTGAAATATGAAAATGAGCCCAGAGAAACTACCAGATGAGTTTTAAAAAAATTGAACAATAGTTTCCAGCGTGGGGGGGGGGCTTGCTGTCAACTTAGGGCGGTTGAGCTGCAAGTTTGGTTGGGGCTAAAGCCTTCTTAACTGAATAGGATCCTACATCCCTGGCATACACCCTTAAATCTGTGCAAGCAGGCTGGCAAACAGTAAACGTTTCATTCAGGAAGGAAGTCAGTTGGCCCACGTGAGTGGAAAAAACTGACTTCGTAGGGCAATTAAGTTGGTCCATAAATATTTTATTTAAAACAATAAATGGGCTCATTTGAAAAATCGTGGAAAAAATTCTGGACTTTTTATGTGGATAGGTGGCCCCTCCAAATCGGTGCCAACCCCACCCACGTAACGCAAATCCTAGCTACGCCACTGGCCGTCACCCATCAGCGCTCCCGGCTTGCTTTTCTTTGGTGGGGTGTTGTTGTGGGGGGGGGGCCCCCGCGCCTCACCCACCCCCCCCCCACCTTCCCCCCCCCCCCCACAACAGACAACACCACCCCACCCAACCAGACCAAAGAAGGGAAACGCAGTCGACCCACAAACAAAAAATTTTTTTTAACTAGGAACCCCCTCCTGTTTTTCCGGGCCCGGGGGGGGGGCAAAACTTTTTTACCGATGGGGAGGAGTGCACTTGTGCAGAGCCCGCAAGCCATTCCGCCGCCGCCCCGCCTCCGTCCTTCAATATCCTGGCTGACCATCGACGAAAAACCGGTGGATGGCGGCTCCGCAGAAGCCAAGCGGCTATTGCTGAACGTCTGTCCATCCTCGCGCTAACTCTGCGATCGTGACGATCATCTGTAGCCTTGTCTACAAACCCGCATTCGAACTGACCACAGTGCGTTCATTGGGACGCTAGACTGGAGCATGGCCCTCCACTTTGAAAAGTTGAGGGCATATTAGCAGTTTCAGTAGGCAGGGTAGTGAACGTACACCCAGTTTCAACAATTCCAAACCAAGGTTTTTACTGATGAAATACAATGACCTTTTGCTTCTCGCTACTTGGGAAAATAGGTGCCGACATAAAATTATGAATGCGACCTAACTGTACCTAGCAGCTAACAGCTTAAACAGCATAACAGCTCCCCTATACGGATGAAGCATAGATTTCGAATGTGAGGGTCGAGACGATTTTTCAGTAGATGCTTTCCCAGCAATGCCTTTGTCGCTGCTACTGGGCGCCGCTATGAGCATGAGGGTAAATTTCACATCCAGGGGCACGTGTTCCCCATCTCTCGTAGGGGCACCGTCCATAGCGAAACGATGAACCTGCACAAAGGCATCGGAAAGTCACATCCCTCTGCATTATGCGAGTTTATTGTCCACAGCTGCAACAGACTGGGAAAAATAATACGCTTTATTAGTCACAGCTATTAAAATAAGTCCCAAACCACAGCGTGATATTATTCCGAACACTCTCTCCGATATCGCACGCGTGTATCCCTGAGAATTCGAAAGTCTGATTGCGCCCGGGCGGTGTGGAGCCGGCACGGTGGTCACGTGACGGGCGAGCCTGCCGCTGCCCGCGCCCGGCCGCACCAACTCCCGGACCGGCGGCACGCGCCACGATTAGTGGGGGGAGACGGTCGACACAACGGATACAAAATATCACAGGGCGCGCGGCCGGGTCCGGCCGGCGCCAACGCGGCCGCCCGAAGGTAGATGGCAGCACAATCGGCCGCCCGCCGGTAGGTGGCATCACAGTCGGCCGCCCGCCGGTAGGTGGCAGCACAGTCGGCAGCCGCGCCCGAACAGCGTCGGCGCGCCGCACAGCCAGCCGGTGGCGCACAGCAGCCGCCGCCGGACGCCACAGCGGCCACACAGCACGCGCGGCCGACGTGGCGACGTGCCGCCGCCGTCGGAAGTGCGGGTGCGGCGACACGCGCAGAGGCGCGGCGGCGGCGCCTCTCGGCCGGCCGTCCGCGCCAACACCGACTAACGGAAACAGCGACACGGCGGCGGCGCGGCGCGCGCTAGTTGGCCGGGCCGGCGCGCGGCGCCACCGACACGCACGTGTCGCCCACGGCCAGCTGGCGGCACGGCAGGCTGTACAGTTGCACCGTGCGCGACGGGCTGCACGACGACCAGCCGCGGTGGAAGACGAAGAACGGGTGCTCCACCTGTGCCTCGACCGTCACCTGTGGCACACGGCCGTGATGTCGGGTCACAGGGCACGGGTCGGGTCAGCTCACAGGGCATGGGTCGGGTCGGGACAGGTCACAAGCCACGGGTCGGGTCGGTTCACAGGGCACGCATATCCACATCAATTTATACTCAATCCATACTCATACGAGTGCCCTACAAAATAAGACGCTACACCTGCCGCACACGTCTGCCCTACATCTTATACCCGGCCGTGAACTACATCCCACTCGGTTGGCGATGCGCCCGCCAGTACAGCATCCGAAGGCGACGGCCCTCGGACTGCTCTGCTGGCGACGCGCCTGCCCCTGTACGGCGGCCGTACCTCGGTCCGGTGGGGGCCGACGGCCCTCGGAAAGTACCCCGCTCTGCTGGCGACGCGCCTGCCCCTGTACGGCGGCCGTACCTCGGTCCGGTGGGGGCCGACGGCCTTCAGACAGTACCCCGCCCTGCTGGCGACGCGCCTGCCCCTGTACGGCGGCCGTACCTCGGTCCGGTGGGGGCCGACGGCCCTCTGACAGTACCCCGCTCTGCTGGCGACGCGCCTGCCCCTGTACGGCGGCCGTACCTCGGTCCGGTGGGGGCCGACGGCCTTCAGACAGTACCCCGCTCTGCTGGCGACGCGCCTGCCCCTGTACGGCGGCCGTACCTGGTCCGGTGCGGGCCGACGCCGCCCCTGTACGGCGGCCGTGCCTCGGTCCGGTGGGGGCCGACAGCCCTCAGACAATACCCCGCTCTGCTGGCGACGCGCCTGCCCCTGTACGGCGGCCGTACCCGGTCCGGTGGGGGCTGACGGCCCTCGGAAAGTACCCCGCCCTGCTGGCGACGCGCCTGCCCCTGTACGGCGGCCGTACCTCGGTCCGGTGCGGGCCGACGGCGAACACGATGTGCGCGGTGCGGCCCACGTCGTTGATCCGGGTGACGACGCTGCGGTCCAGCCGCAGCTCGGCCGACTGGTCCGCCGACGTCTCGAAGTCCTCCGTCAGCAGCTCCTCCACCCGCTTCAGCCGACCTGTCGAACATGGCCGGGCACAATTAATTGTGAGGAGGAATGGACTATTTCCTTGAGTGCCATGTTTTCGGTCATGGATGACTTTAAAGAATCTCCAAAATGATCCACGATGAAAACGTTCGAGTCCTCAATACAATCAAGATTTATAACAACAAAAAACACATTTGTTAAAATCGGCCGAAACGATTTCTTTCATTACTTACGTTACTTCGCTTTCATCTTGTGGATATGTTGGACAAAAACATTACTTGTGGATATGTTGGACAAAACGCCACGCGTGCCACGCAGTCGATCCTTCCACCCGTCCACCTCTCTAGCACTGGGTGACTCCGACCGGCTCGAGCGGCCAGCCGGCACCGGTGCCGAAGGTGAGCGGCCGCCGGCGTCCGCAGCCATGCACTCTGCCATCCGTGTTGACCCGCTGTCCAGCCGCCCACCAGTTTACGCCCAGCCGGTGCCGTAGCGGCCGCGCCGGCAGCGGGCCGCCGGCCGCCCGACGTGCCGGTGTCGCCGAGCACGTCCCACGCGAGCGTGACACGGCACGTGACTGCGCACACCAGACGACCGACAGCCACTGCCGGTCACGTGGCGACGGCCGGCCGCGACGAGAATTCAGGCAGAACCGACACGCGCCGGGCGCGGCCAGTCGCCGGATAGGCCCGGCGGCTCGGACACACAAGCGCTGAGCGGGTGTAAAGCGCTTACCGTCAGCAAGCTCGATGACTGAGCCGAGCCGGAAGTGTTCGGGCGGCGCGTAGTTGTCGTTGTTGACGACAGATGGCATGTCGGTTTTGGTCCGACCGGCGGCGGGGGCGGTGGAGGAGGCGGAGGCGACGGCGGCGGCGGCTGCTCGGTCGGCTCGCGACCGTGCCGGCTCGACCCGCGCCCGCTTGGCCGGCGACGGCTGCTCGCTGGTCGCCTCGGCGGCGGTGTCGCGCATGCGCGGCCGCGCCGTCTCGTCGGCGGGCTGGGCGCGGCGCGACGCCGGCGCGCCGTTACTGAAACCGCCGCGGGGTGCCGCCGAGGCGCCGCCGCTGGTGCGCGGCGGTGTGGCGACGGCTGGGTACGCGCCGGGCGGCGGCGGCGGCGCGTACACCCCGCTCAGCGGCGGGTAGTGCGCCGGCACGCGCAGCACGCCCTCCTTGCCGGGCGGCCGAAAGCCGCGCGGCTCGTCGGCCGGCGGCCGGAGCGCCGCCGGTGGCGCCGCCCTGGCGGACGCCGGTGGCGCCACCAGCGCCTCCTTGCCGGGCGCCGTGCGGAAGCCGACCGGACGCAGCCGGTGCGGCGGCAGGTGGAGCGGCTCGGCGGGCGGCGGCGGCGGTCGCGGCGCGGCGGCGGCGTACGCCGGGTACTGGTAGGGCGCGTATCCGGCCGGCGCGCTCGCCTGGTAGCCGAACTGCAGCAGCGCGGTGGCGGCGACGCCAGGGTGGTAGGCGGACGGGTAGAGCAGCGGGTCGGCGGCGGACGGCGGCTTCAGTCCGTCGGCACCTCCGCTCATCAAGCGGCCCAGCTGCGGCGCCAACAGCGGCGGGAACGGCGGCGGCAGGCGCTGCTCAGTGCCGACGGCCGACAGGGGCGCCGACAGCAGCATAGCGGCACCTGCGGGCACACACCACGGCCGGTCAACACTCGCCCGCCCGCCGACGTTACCGGCGCCGGACCGGCAGCAATGGCCACGTCCACCGCCAACACCACAGCTGCACGTCAAAAACTACACAATACAACATCTACCCATGCAAAAAGACTCAACAGCACAGCATGCTACCACTCAACAGCACAGCATGGTACCACTCAACAGCACAGCATGGTACCACTCAACAGCACAGCATGGTACCACTCAACAGCACAGCATGGTAACCAACAACACAGCATGGTACCACTCAACAGCACAACATGCTACCACTCAACAGCACAGCATGGTACCACTCAACAGCACAGCGCCACCCAAACAGCTCACGCTACCACTCAACAGCACAGCATGGTACCACTCAACAGCACAGCATGGTACCACTCAACAGCACAGCGCGCTACCCAAACAGCACGGTTCATCACCTATGCGACATCTCAGCACGTCACTTGCTCAACAGCGCGCAACTCTTCTCCGCGACGCTGTGCATCACCTGCTCAACATCCCAGCAATGCCACCTACACAACATGACAGCACACCGTCACACGGCACGGCGCCACCTGCTCGGCAACAAAACACAGAAGACGCAACACGGCGCGACAAAGCCGCCAGAGCTGCTGACGCGCCCCAACTACACACACACACACGCACACGATGATCGGCCGCCGAGAGATCGATCGTCATTAGCGGGAAGGACGATCAGCTGACTATCTGTCCGCTGCGTGCCACGGTGCTGACTATCTATTTTTTAAAATATATTTATTGGTTGGTTCACGACACACTTTATGCACATTCACGGCTAATGGCGCCGCCCACACTGTTTCGCCGGTGGGCCGCGGGATTGGGAAATGTCCTGAGTGGCGCTAGAGTCGAACCCGGGACCTTTGGTGCCCATAGCCCGACACCTTAACCACTCGGCCATCCCCGCCCCACGGTGCTGACTACCATTGCACGATGACGTCATGAGTCCCATCACGAGGTCACGATGTCATCAGGGGTACACTGGAGAGCGGCCACGGTCCAGTAGCTGGCGGTGCCGGTCTCTTCAGCACGTTGTGGCTGACCGGTCACCGGGCCGGTTCTGAAGGGATGGCATATTCGATTGGATTTCGATTATTTGGGCTTAAGGGCACATGAACTGCTAGCAGCGGCCTAGTGCCCAAAGGGATGGCAGAGGTTGGCACTAATCGTATGAGGTACTTCCGAATAGCGCATTAGTGTCCACCAGAAGAAAATTCACACCCTCTCCCAGCAGTGTAAAAATAAGGATATCTCGTTAAGTGTGAGATGTCGAAACGAGTACAACATGCTGTCGAAATTGACACAGAAATAATGACGTTGCAAAACTTGTTAAGTCTTGCAAACCCAGTTTTGAGGAAATTGCGTACATATTATTGTGTCACGCTTTCCGTGTTTTGGAGGTACCTAATTTGTGGACACTGGTATCAGCAATAGCGATGCAAGCACCTATGCTATAAACTGGCATTGTGCAACATAGCACGCCATAGGCAATCCCTTCACCTGGAATTGCGCTAAGGAATGTTCGTTATCACGATCCCAGATCTCTGTGAAGGGTTTTGATTCAGTGTTCAGCAAGTGGTATATTCCACCATATTTCACGAAAAATGCACCACTGTCCCCCAGTCCTTAGACACTCTAAACTGGTCACAGTCTCAGCTGTGTGGAGCCTGCAGCTGGGATCACCTATGAGTTGGTAACGCACCGCTAGCTGGAAGAAGAACTTTTGGCTATTTTGCGACGCACTCTACTGCTAGGATAAATATATATATATATATATATATATATATATATATATCGTCACTGACTTCTCATGCCGCTTGCCCGAGGGTTGACTCGCTAATCGCGCGGGTTATGGGATATAAACTTGTAACCTAGTGCTCACGAGTTCAACGCCATACTGACTGAGCTAACGCGAGCCAGTGGCCCATGCTGGGTTGGCTGGAGCGCGATGATGACACGGAGAGGTCGTCTTCCCTGTGGCGGCAACCCGGCCAGAGCTGTGACCGACAGTCGTGACCGACAGTCTTGACCGACAGCCGAGACTGACAATCGTGACCGACAATCGTGACCGACAGTCGTGACCGACGTTAGCGATCTGACGAACACATCGACTGGTACCGATACAAGCCCATATGCTATAAGCTGCAAATGTTTAAAATAACACGCTATAGGCGACCCCTTCACCTGAAATTGTGCCACGCAATGTTCATTATCACGATCCCGGATCGGTTATTGTGCCACGGAATGTTCAGTATCACGATCCCGGATCGGTTACGGAGAACATAAGCATGCTACTCGTAAAAGGAAGGCCAGCGTCGACCAGCGTCGACGCTGACCCGGGGAGGCGAGCGTCGACGCCGACGGCGCCGCCGCACCCACCGCGTCGGCCGCACCGGCCATGTGCCGCGTGGAACGCCACTCAGCACCGCTTACTGCAGCTGGCGGGACGATCACAACACGACCGGCAACACACCAGCCGGGCGATCAAACCGCCGCCGCCGCCGCTGCCGTGCCGGCCCGGAGCCCAACACGCAAACGCCCTGTCTGAGCCGACTAATTAGCCGCAGGATTACGCACGCTCAGACCCGAGACGGCTACACGACGCCGCGTGGGCCGCCGGCTGCGCGCGCACTCATCTGCCAGCTGGCCGCGGCCGGCACAGGCGGCGGCGTGGCCGAGTCAGCCGACAGCGGCGCTGTCCGGCCGCGAGACACGCCCCGCTGCCAGCCGGCAGCCGACGGGCGCGCCACGGCCGTCACGCGCCGCCGACAGCGGCGCGTGTATACGACAGCGGCCGCGTACCCGCTGCACCTGCCGTACACGCCGTGCAGCCGCACGGAGGCGCAGCTGCCGGCGCGCCTCACGCGCCGTGGCGTGTACGGCGCGGCGCGCAAAAACCGCCGCCGGCCGCTGCACACCAAGCCGAAGGTTGCCGGCAAAAAGGGCGCCAGCCGGGCCGAGCGCAGCCTCGTCTGCGCCGGGCACAGCGGCGACGCCCGCCGCGTTGACGGTCCAGCGGGCCTCACAGTGCGTGCTGGCGTCTAACTGCAGCCGGCGTCAGAGCACGTCCTGCTCTGCGCGCGCCGGCTGATCTCCGCCCTGGCAGCCTGAGCGCACGCTCCATGCCATTAAGACCAATTGCCCGACAGCTTCCCGCAAACATCCGACCGACCGACCACGGCCGCGTCGCGTGACGCGCCTCGGCCACAACCGGCGCCGGAACGACTCCGCACATCGTCTGCCCCGACATCGGCGGGCTACCAACACGGCACCGGCACACCGTCACCGGCGGGAGTACTGCCCGCCGGTGACGCCCCCGCCCCACCCACAACATACACGCGTCGGCAGCTCACCGCCAGGGGTGGCTCAGCGCCCGCAGGAGTGCTCGAGTGTCGGCCGCCGGGAAGACCCGGCCAGTCCACAAAGCCAGCGATAGCGCCGCGCTGTACGGAAAATGAGCCCCACTGTGTGAGGAGGCGCGTGCTCGTCGCTCACAGCGTGTCCTAGTCCAGCCCGGACAGCCGCACGGACTGCGGGAGCTGGAGGAACACAACCGCGAGCAGGCCGAACGGGGCATGATGGGCAGGAGAGCATGATTTCGGCCGTACCAGTTCGGAGTTACGCGAGTTCGGCCGTACTCACGCGTGCCGACAGAGGCGACAGGGAAGATGGACGTGACTGGATCTCTTTCCCCGCCACTGTGAGGCCAGCCGCACCGCCTGAGGCGACGGGGACGATGGACCTGACTGGCTCTCATGCCCCGCCGCGTGAGGCCGGCTCCACCAAGCGGTGCATGCCGCGACACGATCTGGCGTGGGCGTGTGTTGACGACCGCCGCGCCCGATACCGCCGACCACGTCACGGTCGTGTACTTGATACCGCCGACCACGTCACGGTCGCGTCGGCACACGGCGCGCCGCGGCGTCATGCGCAGGGCGGGGGCGGCGCCGCGCAGATCTCGAGTGTCCGGCCGGGTCAGGAGGGTCAGAGCGATGTGTGCAGACGGCAGTCGGCGCGCCGCCGGCCACGTCACAGGTCGCGATTGCCAGTCCGGGAGCAGCGCGGCCGGGCGGGGCGGCGGCTCGCCACCACACACCCACATCTCACGGGCACAGGTCCCCGACTGCCAGTCCGGGAGCGGCGCGGCGGGCGGCGGCCGCCACCACACCCCACATCCACGGGCACAGGTCCCACTGCCGTCCAGGGCGGCGGCTCGCCACCACACACCCACATCTCACGGGCACAGGTCCCGACTGCCAGTCCAGGAGCGGCGCGGCCGGGCGGGGCGGCGGCTCGCCACCACACACCCACATCTCACGGGCACAGGTCCCGACTGCCAGTCCAGGAGCGGCGCGGCCGGGCGGGGCGGCGGCTCGCCACCACACGCCCACATCTCACGGGCACAGGTCACCACAGGTGATAGGACGACGACGCGGCAGGTCATCACATGACCCATCAGCAGCCTACACTGGGGTGGGAAACTACCATGTAGAGCCGGAGGCTACAAGTGGCGGCACACCTGCCCGTCATCACTATACATTCGTGAATATAATCATATGTGAATATGTGAATATATCATATCATATGCCTTTGGACACAGGCAGCCACGCAGGTCGCACAAAATCGCCGCACACTGATACCACATTACCGAGATTAGCCGCCGAAATATCAGCGTCTGAACGAGAACAAGATCCTCACCTGCGACCTCACGGACGCCAGGAGAACGTGTCACCCACCGTGCTACCGGTGACCCACCCTCCTTGTCATGTCATCCACCGGTCGACAGGCTGCCGATCCCCAACACACGATGTGTCTGTACACGGGTCTTCATTTCGAGCTGCTGAGCTCAGGGTGGACGTCCAATACCGGCTCGTGTGACGACCAGCGGCCCACAGACGGCGACCGGAGCACGGTTCGTCACCGCTCGCGCACACTTGTCGACGCTCCGCTGGCCGTCACGCCATCCTCGCCCGATCATCATCGCGACTGGACCGCAACGCAAGGCCGCGGCCGTCCGTTTACAACCCTTGTCTGGGAGCCTCGCCTCGGGCCGGGCGGCCGGAATGTGCGGCCGCCCCGCCGTCCGTCGGCACGAGCGCCACCTGACGCGGAGGTAGCGCTACGGAGCGCTACCTGACGCGGAGCCTGGCGCCAACGTCGGCTAATTGCTTCGACGAAACCCCCGTCGAGCAACAGCCACGCAGCGGAGCGCGGCGGCGGTGGCGCGGAGAACCGCCTCCACAGTCACACCGGACACGGCGCCGGCTCATGACATCGCGATAAGGGAGGAAACCGGAGAAGGCCACCGGGAGCGCGCCGTCCGCTGATCCCTAGGGGGGAGGGGGAGGGGTGGTGCCACCGGCGACCGCCGTCAGGTCAGCGGGCAGGTCCGGTGTCACGTCAAATCAGCGTCGACACGACAACCTGAAGACATACAACCCCCTACCCTACCCCATCCTCTTCATCCCCTCCCACGGCCTTACACCACGCTGCGACACAACCACGGAGCGTGACATCACACCAGGGGAGGGGAACACGTCAGAAGGCGCCCTCAAGCCATGTGGTGGCCTGGGTCAGCCGGTGACCTCACCACATCAGGGGAGCGGGCCAGATCAGGCCAGGTCAGGCACAGCACACGAACACAGATGTCGATCATACCGAGTCGGCTAACGGTTGTAACCGACTTTCAATGACAGGGTCAGCTGATAGTGGTCAAGGACAGCACCACCGACGGACAAGCCACTATTCCAGGGAATCAAAACAACGAAGCAGACTGAGCCCAGCAACAGTCAGTACTCCGCTTAATAACGACAGTCAATGTCGATACTAAATAGTGTAACGGACGAGAATGAGTATTCAAACTGCACGAATTACTCCCGATTCAAGGCCTCAGGAACCAGGCAAATAAACCACGCAGCTGCTTTAATGAGCACGCTTCACATGCAACCCATGAACTCAGGGAGCATCGCAGTCGTACCCGACCACCCGCCCGGCTTATTCGTCCTTCACGCCCGCCTTGTTGATAGCTCTAGGGTGAGCATCAAATTCATCGGTGATATAGCGCTCGCCTTGATCTATGCTTCCCAGTTCATATTTCGTGGTTTTGAAGGTGGTGACCCTCACCGTCTTACAACCAGTTTGACCGTTGACCTGCGGTTAGTCTTCTGAGTGGTTGTGGGAAGCCATCATAAAATACCTTTAGGACGCAACTAATTTGAACAGACGGACAGTGCTGCCAGTTTATGTGTGAGTGGCATACGCTAGGAATGGCTCGTCTATTTGAGGAACTACAAACTGAGTCGTCGGCCTCTCTGAATCAGTCGACATCAGTAGGCCGACATCAGTCCACATCAGTAGGTCGGCATCAGCCGACATCAGTAGGTCGGCATCAGCCGACAACAGTAGGCCGGCATTAGCCGACATCAGTAGGCCGGCAATAGCCGACATCAGTCGACATCAGTAACTCCGCATACCATGTTCACAACAGCAGACCAGCACCATTGGTACGGTGTCGGCGTCACCAGTGTGACCTGATATACCTGACACCCTGTGCACAACAGCAGACCAGCACCGCTGGCACAGTACGGGCGCCACCAGTCTGACCCGGCACGACTCGCCGCCAACACACCGCCGCGGTTGTGTACGCGCACGTAAACAGAGCCACTCGGTCGGTGCGGCGGCACGCGGGCCGACACCGGCTCCCCGTCCTGTCAAACATCTCCGTCGGCGCCCATCACGTCCGACGGTCCACTCTCAACACGACGGCGTGGGTCGCGCCGACAGCGCGGACGCGACCGGGCCGGCCGACCAGCGGCACGCAACACCACGGAACACCACCGGCGCGTCGCGCGGAGGCGGCCGCGCCGCGTCCTTGAGGTGTGCACGCATTGACTGAGCATTTGGGCTTAAAGGCGCCCGAACAGCTCGTGGCTGGTCGGTTATTGGTTTTTCAACACATCGGCCATTGAGCCATGTAGCGTCGCCAACCTCTCACGCCGATTGGTCGCGGGCAAAGAGTAGCGAAGGTTAGACTTGAACCGACAACCTTTCGATTGTGAGACTGGCAACTTGCTCCTAGACCATTTGTCTCCGAACTGCTGGTGGTTAACTAGCGCCCATGAGTGCCTTATTTTTCAGAACCTTATATGGGACTCAGTGTGTCTATATCTAAAAGTAGTAAGTGACGTGAAACTGAGTAGCCGCCAAGCCATGTTGGCGTGCGGATTATCGTTAGCATCCGTCCAAAAGCTGTGGCCTATTTGGGTCAGGGCCTCCAAACGCCCACTGAAGCTCACCCGTGGGGTAATCGCCTCACATCCGCAATCCGCAGCCACGTCGAATCAACAAAAACCGCCAGCTTCGGCTTGGATGCACCACAACCTTGCAGGCAATCCAATCATCCATCAAGCTGTTCCCAGCAAAGACTTTTCCAGATTAGCCTCGTACTATTAAATCGACTTAAATGGACAGCGATGCCGGTGCATGACTGGAATGTGGGAAGTTTCGGCCACGGTGCCAGCGAGTGGAGGCGCCGAGCTAATGCCGTCCGACCGGCACCGCCGCCGCCGGGGAACGTCGTCATCAAACAGTCGTCATTTAACCCTGCACTGCGTCGTCCAGTGCAGGGTTAAAATAATGGTTTTTCGTTGGGTGTGAGATGTCGAAACGGGCACAGAAGAATGTCCAAATTTGTCATGGAATTAGCGTCATAAATATAGTATTTGATGTCTTTCGGACTCAACTTTGTGCCAATGGTGTAGGTGCATATAACTGGACTTTTATCCTTTGCCTGAAAATTCATAATTTAAGAAGAGCTATATTCGCGACAGGGATACAAATACCTATGCTAGAAACCGATACTGTATGCTAAACCACGTTATAGTTAATCCGGTCACCTGAAATTACATTGCGAAATGTTCGTGCATCACCATTCCTTATCGAGAGCATTAACATGACACTTATAGACGATATACTGTTAGAAAGGAAACACGAAGACTTAATAAGCCCGCGCCAAGGAGCATGATGTCGATACTCCTTGGAGAAGGATGTCGATTGAGTGTTCAGAAAATGGTGTTTTCCACCCTATTCCACGAATAATTTATCCTTGGTCCAGTGTCACGCCCCGAGGGCACGACCTCACGGGCGCCATCACAGCAGCACGCGTCATCACAGACACATGACAATCGCAGTGGGTATTCACCTGTCGCACTGCGAAGTGGTGACGTCAGCGAGCGAGTCAGCAGGACTGACGACGCCACTACTTGAAGTATAAGAGGCGCATGTTGTGCGCGAAGATCTAGTGATTTCGCCTTTTGCCGAACATTCCACTTCCAAAACCACAACGCATTGCTGATATCTCATACCGAATAGTTACGCACGAGACGGAAAATCCAACACCCGGAACGATTCGCGATCACAGCCCAAATTGGAAGCCGATCTCGCTGCCAGTTTTGCATGGCCTACACCTAAAACTTGATCTGCATCGAACGTTGTGATATTCGGCTGCCGAGAGTCGAGACATTCGAGTCTGTTGTCAAGACATTCCCTGGTCTGTTGACGGTCGCTTGCAAACCACGGAAGCGCCCGCAGTGAACGCCACTCTCGCTGAGCGCTCACGCAGTACGACTCAAACAAAGCATCGCTGCTGCAGACACTGAATTAGCCGGTCTGGAACAGTCGTGATTTGGCATAGCACCCGCCACTGCCGATGGCAAAGTGCACACGCCTTTTTATCACGGGGGCACCGGTGCCGCCTGAGAGCCTGAGACTGGGTTCGGGCCGTGACCGCGTCACGTGAGCCTGAGA
Organism: Imbricaverruca yamaguchii; assembly: GCA_034440575.1. NCBI lineage: Eukaryota > Metazoa > Arthropoda > Thecostraca > Neoverrucidae > Imbricaverruca > Imbricaverruca yamaguchii. The sequence goes on along the minus strand of JAOTOL010001597.1, from coordinate 2,206,553 downwards.
CTGGGGTCGGGCCGTGACCGCGTCACGTGAGCCTGAGACTGGGTTCGGGCCGTGACCGCGTCACGTGAGCGACGTCAGGAGCCGAGACTGGGGTCGGGCCGGACCGCGTCACGAGCCTGAGACTGGCTACCCTCGGTCGGCCGTGACCCGTCACGTAGCCTGAGACTGGGTCGGGCCGTGACCGCGTCACGTGAGCCTGAAGAGTGGCCGTGACCGCGTCACGTGAGCCTGAGACTGGGGTCTGGCCGTGACCGCGTCACGTGAGCCTGAACTGGGGTCGGGCCGTGACCGCGTCACGTGAGCCTGAGACTGGGGTCGGGCCGTGACCGCGTCACGTGAGCCTGAGACTGGGGTCGGGCCGTGACCGCGTCACGTGAGCCTGAGACTGGGGTCTGGCCGTGACCGCGTCACGTGAGCCTGAGACTGGGGTCTGGCCGTGACCGCGTCACGTGAGCCTGAGACTGGGGTCTGGCCGTGACCGCGTCACGTGAGCCTGAGACTGGGGTCGGGCCGTGACCGCGTCACGTGAGCCTGAAACTGGGGTCTGGCCGTGACCGCGTCACGTGAGCCTGAGACTGTGCCGGGCCGTGACCACGTCACGTTCCGCCCCATCACGTACCTTGAACGCAGACAACACAGCTACGGAGAAGTAGCATACCGCACGGCGCCAGACCGCAAACGCCAGGCCGCAGACATGGGATCACCCATGACCTCCTGCGTCATTCTAAGCCATGCTCTAAAGAAAGCCACATCTGCAGAGGTAATGCGCCAGATGCGAGCCTCCGATAAAGCTCTCGGAAGCACTGCCTGCACCGGCCAGGGTGCACACCATCAGGCGTTGATCCCGGTGCGCCCGGCCGGTGCGGGCCGGGATCAGCAGACACCTGCGCGCCGGCTCCGGCTGGGGCGGCTTCTCGCCGCCGGCGGCTGCGGCGGCTTTGGCCGGCTGAGCGGCAGCGGCATTCCAGGCACGTCGGAGAGCGGTCGGAGCCGCGTCGGCCGTGAGCCGGACACCACGCGCCGCGCCCCCCCCCAACAGCCGGCACCGTCCGACAGCGGTGTCGAGACGCGCCGCGTCAGTGATCCCCCAGGGGATATGCCAGCAATGTCTGCAGCTGGACAGGCCCGACCGCAAGCTCGCATGACAACCCGCCGGCCACCGTGAACTTTTCATCTCCGGCAGCGGTGTCGCCGGCCCGTCGTCATGACGTAATCACGATGACGCCGGACACGCTACACCGTCCGGTCGCTGATGACTGCGGTCCAGTTGCCATGCCGATCCGTGGGAACGGGTCGATACAATTGACGAGCAATGCTCCGAAGCCTAAAAATAGTGCGGCCTGTTCATAGATCGAGGTAGCCACGACAAAACCTGAAATGCAGCTGCAAAACGTGTAAGTCTCTTTGACTGGAGTTTAGGGGCGCATCGATTGCATCGGTCGTGCATCAGATTTTTTACACCAGCAGGCGGAAAACATGCACGAGCGAACGTGCACGAGGACGAGGCCACAGCACGCCGGTAACGGTCCACGGCCAGCGATGCACTCGCATCCTTGTCGCGCGGTGACACCGGCTGACCCCCCCCCCCCCCTGGTCGGCTGGCGACGCCACACGCCAGCCACCTCCTGCACTCTCTACCAGGCATCAGCTGCTTCCCCTCAAGTTCGAAGACACATCTTCGGACAGAGCACACAAATAACAATTAATGACGAAATTACTGACGGCCAGAGTTATGCACGAGTCGATCACGCTGTGTCGAGTCGATCCGTGGGAGGCACAGCTGGCGGTGCCCACTGCGGTCGACCAGCTGGCCAGGCACTCCCAGGGCGGCTCATCACCGGCCGACAAGTCTGACACCACTCGGCATGCAGCGCACGGCCGTAAAGTGTCCATCAAACGACCGCAGACCTGTGTCCACCCGCCGACGGCGGAGGTTGTGAGCGGCGGTCAACACGGCCGCTGACAAGCCACTCCTGTCGCCCACCACAGAACGCTGCGTCCTGCATCAGCTGACCGCTGGCCAGGTGAGTCGCGCAACAGCTGACCACCGCGCCGAGCATCAGCTGACCGCCGGCCACTGTGCGGCACAGTGAGTACGAGGTCAGGAAGCGTAGATCGAGGTGGATCGGAGGGTGTGAAACACGCAGCTGGTGCGGCGTAGTCGTCACCAGCTGCGTGCGGCACGCAACGTGACCACCGGCCGTTGCGTTCCGCGGCGGCGCACACCGCCCCAGTCTCGCACGCGAGGATCGCGAGCGCGCTACCACCCGACCGGCCGGCCACACGCCACACCCCCGGCGGCGGTGGCGGCGCATCTGCGGTCACCTCACGTGCCAGACGCGCGGACGGCCCGGCCGTCGGCTGGGCAGCGCCGCACGTGGTGACGCCGGCAGCCGACGCCATGCATAATGCATGTGCGACGCTGGCGCGCGCACCGGCCAGCACCGGCGGCGCCGCCGCCGCCGCCGGTGCCGCCCGCCCGGCGCTGCATGCACGCTCGCCCGTTTACCCGGATATGGCGCGCATGCAAATGGCGCGGGAGACGCGGCGCGGCGGCGCGACTCAAGTGGCGGCGTCGTGTGCACTGTGCACTCGCGCCGAGCCATGTTGCAGCGGGGGGGGGGGTCGTGCAGCACGCCACGTCGGTGGGAGCAGCCGCGCGCGGGTCAACAGCAGGGGCGGGGACGGGCGGCAAGGCCGGCCCAGTCGGGCCGCTGCACACACCAGCGGAACGTGCAGCCGGCGCCGGCGACGCCGGCCTTCGCCGTCACGCCGCGCAGCGCGTCTGCATTATTCAGCTGGCCGCCGCCGCGCCTCACCCGGCACATCCTGGAGTGCGGCTATGAGCACACATATGCATACATGCATTCATGCACACACACACACACGGACACGGTTGGCGAGCATTGGCCAGTGTTGGCCAGTGCTGGCGGCCGCCGTCGGCCGGCGAGCGACAGCCCCGCGACCCGACCAGGTCAACTGACGACACCTTGGCCGCTCCGCCCATGGCTGAGTGCACGACCTGCCGACGCCACAACAGCTGGGGTCACGACAGCTGGGGTCGCGACAGCTGGGGTCACGACAGCTGGGCAGCTGAAGAGCGCCGCGGCGCCACGGCCGTCACCGTCGGAGCGAGTCGGCACGACCAGTCGCAGCTGGGCTCCTCGCCGAGAGCTGCCCACTGGCCGGCGGCCGGCGACGGCAACTGGAGCACGTCGCCGACCGTGCGTGCCTGCTGAGAGAACCGGAGAACACCGGGGAGCACCGGGGAGCACAGGAGAGAACCGGGGAGCACCGGAGAGAACCGGGGAGCACCGGAGAGAACCGGGGAGCACCGGAGAGCACCGGAGAGCACCGGGGAGCACCGGAGAGCACCGGAGAGAACGGGGAGAACCGGGGAGAACCGGAGAGAACCGGGGAGCACCGGAGAGAACCGAAGAGCACCGGAGAGCACGACTGGTGCGCCGCCAGCCCGGCTACCACCGACGCCGGGGCACTCGCGTCGGCATCCCACCACCGTGCGACGGGCACACACAGCTGCACCGAGCACGTGAGCAGTGCCTTGCCGTCACTTGGCCTTGGCGAGGAATGCACGTGGCGTGCCACCCCCCACCACCGCTCACCGAAGCAAGACGTCTCGCAATCGGCTTGCCTGCCTGACGGCACCATATGTGCCAGACGATACGGTGATTCAGCACGTGCTTATAGGGGCGTGGATTGGAGGTGCCAGTCTTGAGCGCCGGGCTCCCGTTCCACACGGGCGATACATTATTCCGCACTAAGTTACGACGTAACCGCGTCGGCTGTCGTCCCAATCCGGCCCGACAAACGACCCCCACACCGGCCTGTCAGTGCACAGCCGGCTCGCGTAACGTCGTAGATCTCAGGCGTGCACGCGATTAGGTCGAATCGCGGAGATGTTTCCGTTTTCCGCTTCGCGTAAGCGAAGCAACACACGCGACAGGGCACGTATACGAGCGACACAACACCCGTCACTGCCGAACTACTAGCAGTGGCCGTGTTCGGCTCGTGGCTGTGGGCTGCGCCGTGCCCCGGCCGGACCGGCACCTCTACCGGCGATCGGCAACAGCTGTCAGGGCCTCTCCCGTACAACATAACAATAATAATCGCATGAGTAACGAGCTGACAGCGTTCACACGCCACCAGATCGCGGCTCCAGCCGACGCAGGAGAGCAGCCAAACGTCGGCGGCTAAACATCGTGTCGGGACTCGGCGGACATGGCATGACAGGACAGGACAGGGCCGGACCGGACCGGACCGGACCGGACAGGACAGGACAGGGCAGGAGAGGACATGACATGACAGGACAGTAAGACAGTACAGGACAGACAGACAGGACAGGACAGGACAGGACAGGACAGTACAGGACAGGACAGGACAGGACAGGACAGGACAGGACAGGACAGGACAGGACAGGACAGGACAGGACAGGACAGGACAGTCAGACAGGACAGGACAGGACAGGACAGGACAGGACAGGACAGGACAGGACAGACAGGACAGGACAGGACAGGACAGGACAGGACAGGACAGGACAGGACAGGACAGGAACAGGACAGGCAGGACAGGACAGGACAGGACAGGACAGGACAGGACAGGACAGGACAGGACAGGACAGGACAGGACAGGACAGGACAGGACATGACATGACAGGACCGGACAGGGCCGGACCGGACAGGACAGGGCAGGAGAGGACATGGCATGACAGGACCGGACAGGACAGGACAGGACAGGACATGACATGACAGGACAGGACAGGACAGGACAGGACAGGACAGGACAGGACAGGGCAGGACGGAACAGAACAGAACAGGACAGGACAGGAGAGGACAGGAGAGGACAGGAGAGGACAGGACAGGACAGGACAGGGCAGAATAGGCCGCAAGGTGCCTTACACCGGCACCACACACCGCGAATATTCGCGCCACTTGTGGTGATGCCGCACAACGAGCAGCAGCCACGCGAAGCATCAGCCAGCCGGCCAGCAGTTCCGCAGCAGCAGCCAGGAGGCCAGCAGTTCTGGAGCGGCAGTCACGTGACCACCACCGCTGCGGCCGGCAGCCAATCGTCGCTGGAGCAGCAGTCACGTGACCACTGCCACCGCGGCCGGCAGCCAATCGTCGGCACGTGACGTCGCATCAAACAAGGCGTGTTTGGCCCGTACTACGAAGCGTTCTCAGAGGCCTCCGACGCAAGTCTTGACAGCCACCGTACAAGACGGGGAATCTCTCCACTACACACCGCTGGTTGGTTGTCGGTTTTTACGACACATCAACAGTTGAGTCATTCAGAATGGGCGCTACTTGATCAAAGTAGTCGATGCGCCCTAAAGCCCTAATAACTAATTTGAGTCATCCAGCATTGCCAATCTCTCATGCCGATTGGCTGCAGGCGAAGAGTAGCGACAGATGAGACCCGAACCCACAATGTTTCGATTGTGAGACGGGCAACTTACGCCTAGAACACTCTTCCCCTCCACTACACTGCACAAGTCGACATCCATACACGTACTGAACCGAATGACCTCGCGTTACTTTTACGACGAATTCGACCGTTGGGTCACATCGCCATGTCGTCAGTAAGCCAAGTAAACATCACCGTGTCGTCAGCACACTAAGTAAACAGCAACGTGTCGTCAGCACACTAAGTAAACAGCAACGTGTCGTCAGTAAACCAAGTAAACAACACCTCGTCGTCTGGCGCGGATGCACAAACTCCGTCCGCGCTGCACAGCAGAAACAGCAAACAAAATCGGCATGCTGGGATGATTTAGGCACTGCGGGCCAGACCACGGGCCGCGACGCGACCGAGCGTACGCCGCGACCGCGCCCTCGTGCACACAACACTCGACACGCCACCACCTCAACAGACAACGAACAGACAACCAGCTCAACAGACAAACAGACAGCCAGCTCTCCCGAGCCCTGCCCAGCGCAACGGCTCAGTCCAGCCCAGACCCGGCAGGCGAACCTGAAGCCCGGTCTGCGACATACTCTGCACGAGTACGGCCAGCGCTAAAGGCAGCAGCGGCGGCGGTGGGGGGAGGGGGCAGTCAGCGGCTGCATGTATGCATGTGGACTTGAGCGCAAGGCGCACAGCGGGACACGGCTACATACATAAAACATCGCTCGGCACGTTCAATGTCTATTTGAAGAGCATCATTCGGGCGGTCGGCGGTCGCACCGCCCGGCAGGGGGCGGGTCATGAATACGTTGCATCAGCCGACATGTATCCCGCTGAGTGCACGCACCTGAGCAGACAATCTCAGCCGAAGTAGTCCCCGTCGCCCGAGATATGTCTCCAGCACTCCGCACGGTTGCAACCGTGCTAACGCGAACAGAGTGTTGAGTGCTGTCGCGGCTCTATACTGCTCCGCCAAGGGTTATTCGATGAGCAACCCCGGTTGAACTTGGGCTGATATCGCATGTGATGGCTTAGAAAACTTGGAAATTATTCAGGAGTTCGTAGCCAAGGCCATCCCAGGCGAGGTTGCTGTCACCACATCTCCATTTCGTCCCTAATCGGGACAAGACAACGGCACAGAAACCAAGAGGTTGCGCGCTACCAATATATTTGAATCCAACTTGCATACTTCAATCAACCAGTGAGCCAGCAGGCAGGAAAACAATGGAATACTTCCTCAGGTGTCTTGCATAAGCAGTTTCATACAGGACACTTACTGAATACCTGAGCCAAACAACGAACTTCAGCAAGAGAGCAGCTTAGGCTTATACATAAGCGAGCAGCTTATGATTGCCCAAATCCGTCGACATTTATCTGACCTCGCAACGTGCAAGCTGGATGGGCCACTGGCCCTGGGCCAGGTGAAGCTAACGTAGGCTACACCAAGCAAGACACAAGCGCGATATCCCCCAGCCGGAGTATTTCTTAGAACATCAAACGGGTGCCGTCTCAGCAGCAACTGCAGAGAAACGGGCAAAAAGCGTGACCTCGGCAGAAATCCACTAAACTTGCTTAGTTGCAAGTTTAGTAGACGCTCCCAGAGATGTCGCAACTCGGCGACGCGCCACGGCCCGACCGGCTGTTATCGAACGACACGCCAAAGATAAACCATCAGTCAAACCGACCGGCGCCGGGTTGCCGCGCGTCCTCTCCTCCGGTCGCACGGCCAGACCGGCGCCGGGTTGCCGCGCGTCCTCTCCTCCGCCGGTCGCACGGCCAGACCGGAGCCGGCGTCCGCCTCCCACCGCACTCCGCCGCCACGGTGCGTCCGAACACGTGCACCTGCGATGCACCGTGTTCAGGCCGCTGCGCGTTTTTCCCCGTTTTTTTTTTTTTTTGGCGGCAGCGTACAGCACTGGTATCGGCATGGAAACGGGTACGCTGCCGCCTTCTGACGCAACGCCCGGCCGCGCGCCCCTCCCCACACGCCGCGCTTGCACTGGCCGGCCGTGCAGTGCTGCATTCCGACATGCCGGCCGACGGCCATGGCCCGGGGCGCCGACATCTCAATAGCATTCCGCGAATGCATGACCACTGGGTTAGCCAAGTACCGCATTAACCGGCGGGTCGGCGCGCCCCAAGGGTGCCGGCCGGTTACCGGCCGATGCACCGGAGCTGGTGACGACCAGAATGCAGTGCAAACCGGCCGTTGGCCGGCCGCTGGCGCTCTCCAGGTGGCCATGTGGACGGCGATGTGGACGCCGTCCACTCAATGTGGACGGTGATACGACGCACGTTGTGTACGAGAACGTGTGCATCGCTGCGTGATGAGTCACTAGCACGACCTCAGCTTTGGAACATTCCTTTCGATTTTCTGCTGGATGAGACCTCGCTAAAAAAGGCAGCTCGTGCACAGAACGGGGCACGTAGTAGCCGTACAACATGCTTGTTTAGAGTAGCGATAAAGCCGCATTTCTTTCCGCTGAACACTAGTGGAGGCACGGTGAGGCAGTGGACGTGGCAAAGCAGGGGGCAGGTGCAAGACACAGGATACGGCACGACAAAGTAGATGGCATGGCACGACAGGGGGCAGGCCGCACAACTGCATCCACCTGAAAGCAAGGCATGCAACTGCATATCAAAGTACGCACGCCGTGCTGTCACATCATTCTTAATCCAACGACTGCTACCGATCTGCACCAATCCGAGTGCTAGTGTCACTGATTAGTAGCAGTATGAGTGGCAGTAGCCACCAGCCATTAATTCATCACTAATCAGAGTGAGTGCTAGTGTCCCTGATTAATAACAGTAAGAGTGGCAGATTCATCACTTAGTAGCGACATGAGTGGCATTAGCAGCCATTAATTCATCACTCGCACAATCATTATTGGTCAAGCATACAATCTTGTTCACCAAACATGGGACGAAATGCATGATACGGACAGGACACAACGGACACAGTAAAGCGCGCTGTCAGGCAGTGCACAATTCAGCCGACAGCAGGTGACATGCCAGCCGTGCCCCCACACACGTGCACGACGGCCGGGGAAGTCCACAAGTTAGTTATTAGGGTTTTAGGGCGCATCAACTGCAGTGGTTATACAGCGCCCGGGTCCACAGGGTGCGGCCGTCAGCGCATCTGTTCGGCAGTGCATAAACGCGCTCGTCACTGCCGACGGCTGCCGATGCATAAACCATCGGACCGCCGGTCGGTCGGAACGACCGACGGTAACGGCGGCGCGGCACGCCGGCCGCCTGACTAGGTGGCGACACGTCGGTTAGCGCGCCAGCAATGCGACGGCACGCTGGCTCGCGGCTCGCCCGACGGACCGACGCAGTCGGCCGTCGGCAGCGCCTACTCCACCTGCGGCGTGCGAGTTCCAGTGACCGGCCGCAGTAGGGTGGCCGTTTCGGTCACGTGTCGGCGCGTCACGTCACTGTCTCGGTCACGTGTCGGCGCGTCACGTCACTGTCTCGGTCACGTGTCGGCGCGTCACGTCACTGTCTCGGCCACGTGTCGGCGCGTCACGTCACTGTCTCGGTCACGTGTCGGCGCGTCACGTGACTGTCTCGGTCACGTGTCGGCGCGTCACGTGGCTGTCTCGGTCACGTGTCGGCGCGTCACGTCACTGTTTCTGTCACGTGTCGGCGCGTCACGCCACTATCCGTCACGTGTCGGCGCGTACGTCACTGTTTCGGCCACGTGTCGGCGCGTCACGTCACTGTCTCGGTCACGTGTCGGCGCGTCACGTCACTGTTTCTGTCACGTGTCGGCGCGTGACGTCACTGTCTCGGTCACGTGTCGGCGCGTCACGTCACTGTCTCGGTCACGTGTCGGCGCGTCACGTCACTGTCTCGGTCACGTGTCGGCGCGTCACGTCACTGTCTCGGTCACGTGTCGGCGCGTCACGTCGCTGTTTCTGTCACGTGTCGGCGCGTCACGTCACTGTTTCTGTCACGTGTCGGCGCGTCACGTCACTGTCTCGGTCACGTGTCGGCGCGTCACGTCACTTTTCGTCACGTCGGCGCGTCACGTGTCGGTCACGTCGGCGCGTCACGTCACTGTTTCGTCACGTGTCGGCGCGTCACGTCACTGTTTCTGTCACGTGTCGGCGCGTCACGTCACTGTCCCGTGTCGCGCGTCACGTCACTGTGTCGGCGCGTCACGTCACTGTCTCAGCCACGTGTCGGCGCGTCACGTCGCTGTCTCGGTCACGTGTCGGCGCGTGACGTGAGGGGCTCGGCGCGGCTCAATCTAACGGAGTCGCACGTCCCAGGAATGCCGACCGGCCGGCCCGATGCCCATCTCCGCCCCGCATAGTGCTGTCCAACTGGGCTGATGGATCGCCGTCCTGCAGCACGGCTGGCCATGTTTTAAAGATGAGTCGTTCGGGACGTCATTATTTTTAGACTGCAGGCCTATCAGCACAGCGTGCGGGGTGGAGCGCGGCCGGGAGCCGTCCGACCATTCAATGGGTGCCTGTGCGGCCGGACCTAAAGTCGGCTGCCCCTCACCCCGGCTCCGAATCGGCTACCCTCGGCCGCGACGGGGTCACCGTCAGCTGATCTATGTCCTTTAACACCGGAATATGGGTGGAAAGCTGCACCTATCAGGAACTTGTTTTGACCTGAAGACAGGGTGTTGGCATCCTGGATTGATTTCCATGCAACTTCGCACGTACAACTGCAACTGCTACTGTTTTCACCACTCGATTCCTGTCATCTGGCCATCAACATCTTTCCAGCAGCTGCCTCGTTCATTGGTCAACATCATCCTTTGATCGCATTGTTCCTATCGTGTTGCCAAATTGCTTTAAAGTCATCGGGGGTTTTGACGTCTTCGCCTGCTACATTCCACTCCACAAAAGAACAAGAATTCCAGGACCACGCAGCTGATTGACCTGGCACACTCTTGGCGAACTACGCTAGCTCTCACCACACTCTCTCCGATTTGCAATGTTTCACATCGCATGAATGCAAAAGGAATTTACGGCGGATTGGGCACTGCAAGCGTGACTCCCAGCGAGCCAGGAATTCCTCAGTCACGACCACCCCGTGCTGTGCGTGAGTATGGGAACGCAGCCCAACAATCTGACTCGGTCACGACCACGTCCTGCTGCGAGTTATTATGGGGACGCAGCCCAACCACTTCGCCGTTGTCGCCTTCGACTAATGTTATCACCTGTGCCAGCTGCTACATCTTTCAGTAATTTTACTTCTAAGTGATGAAATCGGCAGATTCTCCTTGTTTACGAATTAGCCAGAAATGGACAACACTCAGGCTACTCTTCGCCCGCGACCAATCGGCGTGAGAGATTGGCGACGCTACATGACTCAACGGTCGATGTGTCGTAGAAACCAATAACCAACCGACAACACTCAGGCTTGCGGTAACTCAGCTGGCAACCTTTAGGTTTCCAACCCCTTAGGGTTCCGAGGAACATCGTATTCAATAGATGCCCATCTACGACTGCAGCAGTTCAAGGCGCCGTTCACCATTCAACCTCTCTGGGCATGCTTGCCAGTCGCAATTGTAAGGGCCATTTCTGACGGCCCCAAGTCTTCAGTGGCAACTAGGGCCACTTCAGTTTTCGCAGGGGCCCCCTTTGATGACCCAGGTACTTTTCCAGCGGGGCCCCTTTTCAAACGCTTCGACTCTCTCCATCAGGTCACGGGTCTTTCTTCGGTTTGGGCCCCACCGTCAGCTCACGGGACCTTCACACTGACTCGGAGCGACCTCCGTCATCCTGGGAGACCTTCCAACGATCCGGGGCCCCCTCAGTGGACCTGGAAGCCATTCGCGTTGGTCCAGTCCAAGGTCCTCAACATCTTCACTAGGACGCTCCATTGACTCGGGCCCTCTTCATCGGCCCATGCCCCTTTCCGTTAGCCCGGGGCCCCTCACGTCGGCCCGGAGGGCCCTTGCGAGCCCCCTGTGTGGACGGTGGTCTCGATCGAGGCGGTCGAATGGACGGTCCCCTCACACCCTCCAGGGGATGGGGGACAGCCCCCTTCGCCGCCATCGACTACGCCGCTGCCAGGCAGAGTGCGAAACCCCGGGCCATCCACCGACACGCACCTCGTCTGGCCGGACCGCCGAGCCCCCCCCCACACTCGTCCCCGCGGAGTCACCGACCAGCCGGCACCGGCCCAGTCGCTTTCGCTCCGGACGAGTAAAAAAACACGGCGGCCCATCCAGCCCACAATACCGGTCCATTGTTGGGTGCCAGCGGGCACCACGTGGTGGGCTGGCGGGCTGGCGGCCGAGCCGAGACGCCGCCGCCGGCGTCCCGCTGCGCCCGCCTCCTTCCATTGACCAGGCCGCACCCGCGCCGCTAACCGCAGCCTGATTGAATTCCGGGTGGCTACGTGGCCGGGCCGGGCTGGGCTGGGCTGGGTTAGGCCGGGACGGGATGGGATGAGGTGGGGCAGATCTGGCCGGGACCGGCCGCCCGTAGCGCGCCGGCCGCCGCCCCGCCGCCGGCTGAATGCGGCCGTAATTGGGCGGCGGCGGCCGCATTGTTCCGGCCGTGTCGGCCGTAAAAGGCGGCCGCGCGCGGGTCGCCGCCGACCCCCGTCGGCACGGACAGGTAACCGTCCACCGCGCCCGTACAAAGCCGCAGCGCGTACGGCGCCGCGCCAGGAGCCACAGGGGGAGCGGCCGACTCTGGGGGGGGGGGGGGGGGAGCGGCCGACTCTGGGGGGGGGGGGAGCGGCCGAGTCGGCGGCAGTGGGCGGAGCCAACGGACGGCCGAGGGATGGGGCCTGCAGTGGGTCGGCCCCTGTGTTTTGGGTGTTCCGGGTGTTTTGGCGGGCACCACACGAGACAATAAGCAACTCGCCCGGCGCGGAATCCCGCGCCGAGCGGCACCGACCGACAACACGCCGACCGGCGCAGTACCCCCCCCCCCCCACAACACAATCGCACGCCGCCGGCGCCGCACGACCCGGCCGACAACCAACACCCAGCCGAGTCCGGCCGCGGCACAAAAACCGGCCACAAAAACCGGCCGGAACACGGCAAAAACCGGGCCGCCTTGAAGAACACGTCGCAGACGGCGGCGGCAAAAACGAGCCGTGCGCCGACGGCGCGTCACTCGCCGCTCCGCACAGCCGGCCACGTGACCCCGCGTCGATAGCCTGCCGGCCAAGCCGGCGCGCACACGATACCGGCGGACGGGTGACGAGCACGCTCGGCGCCGCTGATAACGGCCCAACCTTTCCTGTCGCCCTTCGCGACCTCGAGTCTACACGGTCCGGTTATTGCGGCCAGGTGATAGTCGGCAGTGTGTGTGTGTGCGGGGGAGGGTTACAGGGCGCGCCAGCACCTGGGCCGTTTACCTGCACGACCATCCAGAGCGGATTGGTGATTACCTGACGTTTCGTCGCGGGCCGCCGGCTCGGGCCGTGACTGGCGTTACAAACACCGCGTGCTGCCTGGTCCGGGAACACATGCACTTTAGAGTTCAGTAGGCAGGTCGGTCCCAGCCCAGCGGCACTGTCAGTCCAGTCAGTGCGGGCGCTGCTCTCTCCGTGGTCCAAACCACACGACTTGTGTGACTTGCCGAGTTGCCGAGTTGTGCCACCAGGGGCACACGTGCCGCCGGCTGGTCGACTCCAGCAGCCGCCGCTTACCCAGCAGAGCGCTGGCAACGGCGTCACAGCCAGCTCAGCCGTGTCTCAGCCGGCAGAGCCAGCTCAGCCGTGCCCTCTGTGCGGGCAGAACAACTCTGCTTCAGTATTACAGGGAGGGCTGATTGACAGATTTGGTGGGCAACTGGTTGAGTGTACAGAGTGCAACCAAGAAGGGCCCTTGTGGCTCATAGTTGCGCTAATCTTTTGTGTCTTTATGTCTTAACTCAGCCGTGCCCTCTCTGCGGGCAGCTCTAGTGGGCATCTTTATGCGGGCCAGCTCAGCCGTGCCCACTGCGAGGGCAGAGCCAGCTCAGCCGTGCCCACTGTGAGGGCAGAGCCAGCTCAGCCTCGCCACTGCCGTGGGGCAGAGCCAGCTCAGCCGTGCCCTCTGTGAGGGCAGAGCCAGCTCAGCCGTGCCCTCTGTGCGGGCAGAGGCAGCTCAGCCGTGTCCTCTGTGCGGGCAGAGCCAGCTCAGCCGTGTCCTCTGTGCGGGCAGAGCCAGCTCAGCCGTGCCTCTGTGCGGGCAGAGCCAGCTCAGCCGTGCCCACTGCGAGGGCAGAGCCAGCTCAGCCGTGCCTCGGGCATGGCCGATGGCACCGGCATCGTCACATACGCGACGGCGCCACAGATCACGCCTCCGTCGGCGACCGGCACAGCTAAGCCGGCCCGACGCAGGGGCGGAGATGCCCCGCCGAGCGGCTCACCACACCGTACCGTACACGTCACACAGCTCACCACGTGATCTGGTCAGCTGCGCGGCAGCTGGCGGCTCACCACACCGCACCGTACCACGTCACACAGCTCACCACGTGATCTGGTCAGCTGCGCGGCAGCTGGCGGATCTCGCCACCGTACACCGGACACCCGTGCTCAATCACTGACCCGCACACAGTCGAGCGTCCCGCTGACCCAGACGCAGCCGTCGCACCTGCTGACCCTGCGGCAGTCAGCCCCTCCTGCTGATCCAGACACGGCCAGCCCAGCCTGCTGACCCTGCGACAGCCAGCCCAGCCTGCTGACCCGGAGACGATGCTCGCCCGGCTTACTGCCTACCCACGCATTGGTAGGTAGGTACTTGAGCTCTTGTACGACGCATTCGCCTGCTGGGTCGCATAGCCCCGACAACCTGTCAGGCCGGTTGGCAGCGGGTGGACTCGGCAATCCCACCGGGGATTCGAACCCGTGGTCTTACGACCAAGAGTCTAAATCCCTACTGACTGAGCAACCGCGGCCCGCGACACACGGTGTTTGATCAACACCATCCCCCAGACTAAATGTCTACCAGTTGCACAGTTGCAGCTGCCCGGCTAAAACATGTCTACTCACACCCAGACGTGACGACCCGGAACAAGTGGGACGGGAGGGAGGGGCAGCAGGCACACGCTGCCGAACACGTCCAATGACTGTGAACAAGCCGGCTCATAGCATGCAACCAGGCCGACTCATAGCATGCAACACAGTGCCATCGGCACACCTGCCGGCTCATAGCATGCAATCTGGCCGGGAGGACCTGCCTGGGCCGGCAGGTGTGCTGATGGTCATGTGACGGCCCGCGGCGGGTGTGTGCCGATGGTACTGTGATGACCTGCAGGTGTGTGCCGATGGTACTGTGACGGCAGGTGTGTGCCGATGGTACGTGGACGCCCGCGGCAGGTGGTGCCGATGGTACTGTGACGGCCCGGCAGGGGCCGATGGTACGTACGGCCCGGTAGTGGGTGCCGATGGTACTGTGACGGCCCGCGGCAGGTGTGTGCCGATGGTCACGTGACGGCCCGCCGACAGGTGTGTGCCGATGGTACTGTGACGGCCCGCCGACAGGTGTGCCGATGGTACTGTGACGGCCCGCCGACAGGTGTGTGCCGATGGTACTGTGACGGCCCGCCGACAGGTGTGTGCCGATGGTACTGTGACGACAGACGGCAGGTGTGTGCCGATGGTACTGTGACGGCAGGTGTGTGCCGATGGTACTGTGACGGCCCGCGGCAGGTGAGTGCCGATGGTACTGTGACGGCCCGCGGCAGGTGTGTGCCGATGGTACTGTGACGGCGGGCGTGTGCCGATGGTACTGTGACGACAGGACGGCAGGTGTGTGCCGATGGTACTGTGACGGACCGCCGACAGGTGTGTGATGATGGTGCTGTGACGGCCCGCCGACAGGTGTGTGCCGACGGTATTGTGACGGCCCGCCGACAGGTGTGTGCCGATGGTACTGTGACGGCAGGTGTGTGCCGATGGTACTGTGACGACTGGACGGCAGGTGTGTGCTGATGGTACTGTGACGGACCGCCGACAGGTGTGTGCCGACGGTCATGCGATGACCTGCAGGTGTGCCGATGGTGCTGCGATAGGCGGCCGGCAGACCACCCCGCCGCTGAGTCATGGCCATTGGCCATCCACGGCTGCACCGAGCCGTGCAGCTGTCGCACGGGCGCTGATGTCACCGCCCCCCCCCCCCCGCCCCTACACACTGCACAGTCGGAGGGCGACCGGTGACGGACCCGACTCGCCGTCGCACGGCGTCCCGGCGGCACCGCGCGGTGGCTCGCCACGGTGGCGGCGGCGGACGGAGCCACGAGATCCCAGCCATGTGTCGGAGAGGAGTAGCCTGGGGGTAAGTCGCCCGTCTCGCAATCGAAAGACTGTTGGTTCGGGCCACACCTGTCGCCACTCTATGTCCGCAACCAATCGGCGTGAGATTGGCGACGCTGCATGACTCAACGGTCGACGTGTCGTAAAACCAACAACCACCACCACCACCGCCACCACCAGCCAAGCGTAGCCCGACCACGGCCGGAACGCTGGAGCCGCGCAGCACGCCCGGACGTGGCCGATAGCTGGGGGTCGGCGGGATCAGCTGCGCAGTGGGCCGCTCCGACGCACGACCCCCGGCCCGACGGCGGCACCGTCCACCCTTCGGCCGGTGATTACACTTCAAAGGACCGTCTGAACACGCGGCTGACGTGGCTGTGGCGGGAGCGGGGGTCGGGGCGGGCGCCATTTCAGCGGCGGTGCACATCAGAAGGCGGCCGGGACGGCGCCGCCTGCAGCTTCGGCTACCGGCCAGACGGCTCGACAGACGGCAACACGCGGACAGGTGCGGCCGCAGCCGACACGAACACGCCGCTGCAGGAGTCGGCGGCGAGCTACAGGTCCAGCTGTAGCTGTCGCCGCCGACACGTACACGCCGCTGCACGAGCCGGCGGTGAGCTACAGGTCCAGCTGGAGACCGAGACGGCGGAGACCTGCCGTCAGCAGACGGGGTGTCACGCCACGCGACGGCAGCCCAGCCAGGTATCCGGACAGCCGGCCGCCGCCTGCTGCCGGCCAGGGCGATAGGCGGCAGCCGTCTCGACATCGGGCCCGTCAGGTGCGCTCACCACCTCGGCCGCATCCCGAGCCCACTTCCGGCGCCGCCTGTACCGCCGACCTTGCGGCCCGGACACAACCGAAAATGCGGCCGCCCCGACCCAGCCAACCCTACGGCCGACAGGACACAGCCGACCCTGCAGTCGGCAGGACACCGCCGACCGACAGGACACAGCCGACCCTGCAGTCGGCAGGACACCGCCGACCCTGCAGTCGGCAGGACACAGCCACCCTGCGGCCGACAGGACACAGCCGACCCTGCAGTCGGCAGGACACCGCCGACCGACAGGACACAGCCGACCCTGCAGTCGGCAGGACACAGCCGACCCTGCAGTCGGCAGGACACCGCTGACCCTGCGGCCGACAGGACACCGCCGACCCTGCAGTCGGCCGCCCACACGCGAACCGCCGAGTCGACGCCGTCCGTCGGCACCGCTCGGCGGCGGTCGGCCCGGACGCAGCAGCCTCGGACGACCCGCCAGCGGCGCCCGGACCAGCCGCGCCGAGCGTCACGCCAGTCCCCCGCCGCCTCACAGCGGTGGCAGCCGCACCTGCCTCACACACCCACCACTCGGGGCCGGCACGCGGCGAGCACACGGCGCGGCGATACCATCGCCGGCCGCCGCCGCGGCGACAGCCGATGGTGGCCGATATCCGGCCGGCGCGGCGCGACGCCGGCTCGCCGGCTAGTTGCTAAGCTCCAGCTGGCACACTTAATAACAGCGCCGCTCGCCCTCACGGGATCTCCGCCGGCGTCGGGCTATAAACGTGCATTTGCAAGTCCGTTTGCCGGGCCCATCGCTGACGCCCGCATAACAACCGCCGGCCAAACGGCACACGATCGTCCAACAGGAGGCAATCTCGCACGCGATATTCAGAGCCGGCCTGCCGCCAGCGACGCCGTCGATGCGCCAGATACGCTCGACGGGCTTATTCAGACGTAATGCACGTCAAAACCGTTAGCCGGCCGCACGTCGCGGCGGCTCAGCGCCGCTCTCGGCCGCCCCGGCGGCCAGCTGCTGTGGCGCTGATGCCCGAAGGGAAAGTGGTCGGTCGGCGTGTGTGCCGACGGCCGGCCGGGCCCCGTGACGACTTGTCACGAGTATGCACGACTACACCGCGTCACGACTGTACACGGCGTGACGGTCACCGGCCGGGAACGTCACAGCTGGACTGTCCGCCAGGCCGTACTCGGCCGTGCGTCACGGCCAGACAGTCCGCCGGGCCGTACTCGGCCGTGAGTCACGGCCAGACCGTCCGGCAGGCCGTACTCGGCCGTGAGTCACGGCCAGACCGTCCGGCAGGCCGTACTCGGGCCGTGAGTCACGGCCAGACCGTACGGCAGGCCGTACTCCGTCAGTGCGCCAGCATCGGACTGTCCCTCAGGCCGTACTCCGAGTTATTTGAGATTAAGGGCGCATCGACATGCTACCGGCTAGGTATAAGCAGGCATTCCTCCGAGGTACTAAATGTTCAGTCACACGCAACCAAAGTCACACCTTTAGCACACGTGCACGACAAGATAGCCGGGCTCCAGGGCCAATCATCAGCTCAGCATCAGATGGGCTAAACCCGGCGTCGGGCGGGTCCGGCATCTGCGGGCTGAGCCGGCAAGACCTTGTGATCGACGCCGCGGCACTCAGAAAATCGCGTTCATGCGCCCAATTTGACGCTGAAGCACGCCAAGCATTTCGGCACATCCGCGTCATGACTGCCAGACGTGGTGCGCACCTCTCAGCGTGCCGACCACAGGGCGTTCCACGTGCTTGATCTGGCGCATGGCGACGAGTGTCCGGCGAGCCACGTGCAGTCAGAGTCGTCACGCACGTGTGTACCACAGCCTGCCAGGGCGCGTGCACGTGCCACGGCAGTGCCTGTTAGCGAGGGTCACCAGGGGCCCCGGTCGCAGGCTACCTACACCGCCGACGGCCTACCGTCACCCCAAATGCTTCAGGTGACACGACCTACCGTCACCCCAAGCGCATCGGGCGACGCGATCGACCATCAGCTGCGAGGGTCTCCAGCGACAGGGGATTCTCTGCCAGCCTAAGCCGCCGCAAGCGTCCAGGCGATGTGGCTCAGGCGTCGGGGTAGTGTGCGTGTCTCGCGAGCGCCCCAAGGTGATTCTGTGCCGAGTGACGCGAGCTGCCGTCAGAATAACGTGACCTCAGATCATACGGATCACGTTGTCCGGGAGAAGCTGCCACTCCACACAATGGCCACATTAATAGTGATGGTAGTTGTCCGGGTGAAGCTGCCACACCACCCAATGGCCACAGCAATAGTGATGCCAGTTGTCCGGGTGAAGCTGCCACACCACACAACCGCCACAGTAATAGTGATGCCAGTTGTCCGGGTGAAGCTGCCACACCACCACCACAGTAATAATGCCATTTCCGGGTGAGCCCACACCACCAACAGCCACAGTAATAGTGATGCCAGTTGTCCGGGTGAAGCTGCCACACCACCCAATGGCCACAGTAATAATGATGCCAGTTGTCCGGGTGAAGCTGCCACACCACACAACAGCCACAGTAATAGTGATGTCAGTTGTCCGGGTGAAGCTGCCACACCACACAACGGCCACAGTAATAGTGATGCCAGTTGTCCGGGTGAAGCTGCCACACCACACAACAGCCACAGTAATAGTGATGCCAGTTGTCCGGGTGAAGCTGCCACACCACCCAATGGCCACAGTAATAATGATGCCAGTTGTCCGGGTGAAGCTGCCACACCACCCAACAGCCACAGTAATAGTGATGCCAGTTGTCCGGGTGAAGCTGCCACACCACCCAATGGCCGCGCCAGCTCCGACATCTAACCCAATCACCGCCCGGCGGCCGAAGCCCGGCCCACGCCCGCCGCAGCGTCGGCGGGATGCCGCCAACGCGTCCACTCCCCGCCGCGGAAAAACACCCAACCGTTACCGGCGTAATTAGCTGCGGCGAGCCCGCGTTATTTTCAGTGTCAGATCGCTGATCGATCGTCCCAGAAACGGGTGGATTTCGAGCCGCCGCAGGCAGAGCCAGATTGACTCCGCCGGATGGACGGCCCACGCGACGGAATGCTCCGCTAGATAAGTGGCCGGCCGCCGACAAATTCAGCTCCAGTAACAGACTGATTCTGCCGGACGGACGGCCCAGCCCACGCACCGCAACGCTCCGCTGGATAAGTGGCCACCGACCGAGTCAGTTCCAGCGAGACGACTGCGCCGGATGTGCACGTCAGCCCCAGCTGCCGGCCGAGAGCAGCCTCCCATCTGAATGACGACGGACGCGACCGACGGCGGGCCGCCACCCACAGAATCGCAGACGCTGCCGCCGGCACGTACGAGCCGGCGACTGCCGACGGCGTAACGGCGGCAGTGTCTGACCCAGCTGTGGCCCGGGTCGGGCCGCACGTCGCTGGACGTGAGCGGCGTTCCGGTGGCCGCCGCCTCACGTCGGCCGGCGGACCTTCGCGCGGACCAGCCGACACACACGCTACATTACATTATATTACATTACATTACATTACACTGCAGCAGGTGGTCGTCGTGGTCGTCGCAGTCGCATCGCGCGCACCCTGCAGTCTGGGCGGTGGGCTACCTCGTGACGCAGTCAGAGCGGCACAACACTGAGTGATTGATTATTGATTGATTATTTTGGCTTAAGGGCGCGCCGACTGCGAGGTCATTTAGCGCCCATACACTGAGTGACGCGCTCCCTCCAGTCAGGAGACCAGGGTGCCAGGGTTTGCATGCGGCCTGCCGCCATTACGACGTGCCGTCATACGACGACGAGAGGTGTGATCTTTCGACTAGTTCATCTAGTCTGGTTTATAGCCTTACAACAGCTTGGTACTAGAATAAATAGATTTACTAGTTTATCGGACTCTCATTTATCGCTCTAGCAACGCTCATGTAACGTATCGAACCTCGAGATGTTTGCCGTGAAATATCGAGTTGCAAGCACAAACGAACCATTACCTACCCGGAACCCATATGCTTTGTTCAACCGAAAATAGCGTAGGTGGCGGCAACCGATCGTACACCGGTTTGAGTTTTGTGGCCGTCGTAAGCCCCCACCCGGACACGCTCGTGATTAGACCCACCACAACTGTGAGCGAAGCCATTGTTCGCAGGGTTCTCAGCCTCCCCATGAATTCTGAACAACACGTGTGGTATGTTGAACGAAGGAAGTCCATCTGAAGGCACATTTTTCACGAACGGTGAACATCCGGTCGTTTGGAGAATTGGGCATGGTAGTCAACCCGCCCACTCCGTTCGGTTACGCCAAATCACCCACATTGCCACTGGCTGGACGCAGACCAGTGTGGTATGGATCTCGTCCCACCAGCCTCGCCACATCCCAATCAACTTACGACAACTGAAATGCTCAATGCGTGGTGCCCCTGATACGTTGGCACAAGCCCATGGTTGAAATTCCGCTCTCGCTAAATAAAGGAAGAAAAATTCCGCACGCACGCTGAAGACTTGTAATGAGCTCACCGAGTCGAGTAAATCTGCACAAATCAGAACTGTAAATGACCGCACGGTGCTGGTCACTCGCTGACCCTGAACAGCTGTTAGTTATTAGGGTTTTAGGGCGCAGCAACTGCAGTGGTTATACAGCGCCAGCCTGAACAGCTACGGCGAGCTGATGAAGTCAAGGAAATCTTCTCTCAAGGTGCACATAAACACAACACATCTATGCATGTTCATAGTGTATACTCACTCCTTCCATAAGCACAACTTAGTTTGATATTTGGGTTCTAGGGCGCTTCGACCAGAATATATCATTCGCGCCCATTCATAAACACAGCTAATGACCCGAAAGCAAGACAGCATCCATCAACCACGTACCAGCGGCGAATGCTGCCGAACATTCTCCTGACGTCGCTCATATTTCTACGCCACGACGTAAACAAAACAGGACGTGCCTGGCCCATTCACCGCCACCCAGGCCTCGGGTACACGTGACGTCACGTTGCGATTCCCGTGTCGTCGACCCGGTGTTGAGCTTGGCTGCGGAACGGCACGCGAGACGCCCCACGATGGCCGCCACTATTGGCAGGCCAGCGAACAGACCAGACGTGAGTGCGCACGGCGCACGCACGAAACCAAACGTGTCCGGTAGCTGTGAAGCCGGAACACGTTCCTCTCAGCGGCGCCGCCGAGCCCACGACGCTCGCACCAGCCACCCAGATACCTCCGCAGCACCCCGCAGCACCCCGCAGTACCACTCAGCAGGCGCGCACCCAGGATTTTTTTTCATGGGGGGGGGGCGGACCGAAAAGGGCACTTGGCCGGCTCCAAAAGGGCACCTGACCGGCTCCAAAAGGGCACTTTGCGGCCCGGGGCACATTGGAAGGTTTGTTGACCGGGGGTGGGGGGCGTGAATTTTTTTAGGCCAAAAGGGCAGTTTTGGGCCCAAAGGGCACCTTTGGCACAGGCGGGGCATGTAAGACAGGTGATTTTTGGGCTAATTTTGGGACATTCCGGCCAAGAGGGCACTTTTCGGTCAAAAGGGCACTTTTTGTCAAAAGGGCACCTTGGTCTCATGGGGGGCCCCTCCGGTGCGCCTATGCCACTCAGTACCACTCAGTACCACGCAGAACCACGTAGGTACTATGAGGAGGCTTGAGTTGCCCTCACATGTGCTAGTTTTAAAATATCGATCCGTGACCAAATTATTCGAGAAAAATAATATTCAGTCAAAGTTTCCATTTCCAACGAGATTCTGAAAGTTTTTTCGTATGTCTTTGATTGCTTGTCGACACAATGTGTTTTAAAAAAAAAACGTTTGTTTGCAATAAATTAGCTAGCCTCCTAATGACAACTATTTCAAGATACGTTCAAAGATCGCATTGTGACGAGATAGTTGCAGTGATCTGGTTCCCACCCACCCTGGCTCCGCGGCTGTAATAAACTTAGATCTGCACCTACCCTGGCCGTAATAGACTATAGATCTCCACCCACCGCCTCCGTGGCAGGACTATTTAGATCTCCCATCTCTCCACGAAGTCCACCCATAAGTTATACGAAGTATGTCAGATTTGAAGGCGATATCGTGAACGGATCACGAGTTATTTTCCAAAAGAAGTTGCAGTGTCCTAAAATTACTTCACCATTAACTGTGTGGATGAAGAAAGAAGTTGCTTGGGAATAGTGAAAGATTGAAAGAAAATAAAGGATCGCCACTTAAGGATTAAAAAAGCGGAATGCCTTTCACTTCAGTCACATGCATTTGACATTATTTAGCAGTCGTGTGTTTAATGACCGCCCACACATGTGGCAAAATGGTAAAAACCTAAGACAAGGATGAAATAGCACAATTCCATTAACTGTGACTTTCCAGGCCACATGGTCAATAATTGTACACTGAGAAGTTGACCGGGGCCAAACTGACCCCTCTCGCAATCCACGGGCCGATGCGGTCCCGGCCAGCGGGAGTCGCTAATCCGAATTTACCCCGGCCGAAGCGGCTGAGGGGATTGATTATTTGGGCGGCTGAGGGTCCACCGACAGTTCCACCACGAGAGACGAGGTCACACGGCATGTCTGACATTCAATGGTGGGTCAATGGCGTTCTGCGGGAGGAACGACCTAAACATTGCTTCCAGTATCACAATCCTTCGCCGTGCAGGACGCGTATTCTCCTCAGGGCAGAGGGAGGGACGCATCGCGCCCAGTCACAACTTGCGGTACTTAGCGCCGGTAAATATAGTGCAAATCGTATCAGAACAATAGTTGAGGAGTGGTACGCATACCGCCAATGCCCCCCACCCCCCTCCCCGAACAAGGTATTGTCGTTATACTGGCGCCGTTTTATGAGAGAGATGGGGGAGCGCATTTATCAGCCACGAGGTCCCCCACAATTGGTAATCGGGAGCATCCATGCTTTCCACGGTTATCCACAGTATCCACGGTTCCATGCTGCATCCAGAATGCCTCGCAGGATCAACCCACCCGCCGCGGGGAGGGGGAGGGCAACACCCAACGGCGGGTGCAAACCACCACGCCCGACCGTCTGCACCACGTCTCCCACGTTCCGCCCTGACACCAGTGCCTGCGGCGGCGCGACTCACTTCGGCAGACGGGGCTGAGCTGATAAACGGCCACGTCTCGTCGGCCCGGGTCAATCGCAGACAGGTGGTCCGGACGGCCCCGGACGGCGGCAGCTTGCGTCGACATGGTGCAGTGAGTTAGGTCAGGTGCGCCTGTTCAAGTGCGACCGGGTCAAGGTGCACCGGCGCCACGCCGACACTCTGCTCGACAGGTGGCAGCGGTTGTGCTTGGCGGTCGCTGCCGGGCTCGTCAGTCAGTCATGGCTGCTGACCTCACGGCCCAGGATCTCACGGCTGCTGACCTCACGGTCCAAGACCTCATGACTGCTGACCTCACGGTCCAAGACCTCATGACTGCTGACCTCACGGTCCAAGACCTCACTGTCCGGGACCTCATGGCTGCCGACATCACGGCTGCTGACCTCACGGCCCAAGACCTCATGACTGCTGACCTCACGGCTGTCGACCTCACGGCTGCCGACCTCACGGCTGCCGACCTCACGGCTGCCGACCTCACGGCCCAGAACCTCCCGACTGCCGACCTCACGGCTACCATAGCCACAGGGCGACGTCACGTCGTTCTCCCTGACGGTGCAGCTCATTGGTGTGACGTCAGACATGCACGACGACTTTCTTGTGACGCCGTGGACCTATATCGGCGCAGCAAAAACTGGCAACAAACACCCAGCGAGTCGGAGGTTGGTCTGACCCCAGACGGAACCGAACCTGGCTGCAGACGTGGAACCAGCCTGATGTGAGCTGACTTGGGATAGAATCGCAGCCAGCAGTGAAAAGGTCCAAGATGGGCCCGACATCACAAACAACAAAAAACATAGGGGTAGGACTGCATTCCATAGTAGCGGCTCGCATCTGTGGCGGATTCGATTCGATTGTGGCTTTACGACGCACTCAGCAGCTGAGACCACGGCGTCGCCTGCCTCTCACCCTGGCCGGAAAGGCGGGCATCGCGGGAAATCGAGCTGCGCACCTCTGGCGTGCCAGACGCTCATCTTCACCACTGAGCTCCGCCACCCACCTGTGGTGGGAATACCTCCTCGGACTGGCGGCACAGAGCACGCCCAGAGCCGGGGCCGACAGAGTCCAGCCGCTCCGACGCAGGGCGTCGGCCAGGTGACGAGGAGTCTAGGGGTAGGTTGCTCGTCTCACAGTCAAAAGGTTGTGGGTTGGAGTCTCACCTGTCGCTATTCTTCGCCCGCGACCAATCGGCGTGAGAGAATGGCGACGCTACATGAATTAACGGTCGCTGTGTCGCAAAAACCAATAACCAACCAGCAATGCGTCGGCCAGACGGCCGGCCGCGCTCCTCTCACGCACCGAACAACGCCTCCGTCGGCGCGTGCAACCGGCTCACCGTTGTGGCTACGCAGCCGGGGATCCACGGGCGGCTGTCTGCGGAGATCCAGCTGTGCGGCGCGTCCGGCCTGGGCGCGCCACCACCGCACACACGGCCCGACTGGCGGCGATCCTCCGGTCCGTGCACGCACGCGCGCCACCCGACAACCTGCCTCTGACGGCGCGCCGACGCGACTGAGCCGGCCCGGCCCGTACGCCCGCGCCGCGTGTAGTATGACTCACGGCCGTCAGCCGGCCGGCCAGCCTCAAGAATGCGGCGACCTTCGGGGCAGGCGGGCACAGGGCGGCGACCGCCGCCGCCGCCGCCGCCGCCACCCTGTGCCGCGAGCCGGGGCTCGGCGCCGCGGCAGGTCGTGCAAGCAGCCGTACGTGGGCGGCGAGTGGCGAGCGGCAGCCGGCGCCAGTCAAAGCCACCGCCGCGCGGCTGGACCGGCGAGCCGCCGGGGCGCCGGTCACGACCTCAGCGGTGCCGGTCGCGACCTGGACGGCGCGGGTCACGACCTCGGCGGCGGGCGTCGCAGAGGTGCAGCTGGCGCTCCCACTACCGCTCCCACTACCGCTACCGCTACCGCTGCCGCTGCCGCTGCCGACCGACCCGCCACGTGACGCGTACGCGTGCCGGCTCGGGACTCGTACGGCAGCGCGGCGGCGAGTCGCGCAGCGCCGACAAGGCCGCTGGCCGCCGCCGACCGCTGCCAAGGAGAACGGCGCGACTGTGGCCGGCGCACGCCACCGCCGGCCGCCCTTGATCGCGGCCAACCGGTCGATCAACACGGTAGCGTCACATCACGAGATCGGGCGGGCACATTGGGCTTCCGCCGCCGGCGGCCGGCAGGTGGTGCGGACCAGCCGCCCCCCCCCCCCCGCCCCGGCACCGAGTCAGGTCTTCCCCGCGACAGACCCGGTTCCCCCTCTCTCCATCTCTATCTCTCTATCTCCTGTACACTTCTGTCTGTGCGTTACGAGCTCCTCCCCACCATAGCCACAGGCAGTCCGAGCTCCTCCCCATCACGGTGACAGATAGTTGTTCGGTTTCGCCACAGCAACAAAACACAGCAAAACCGTCCGATATACCCACACCGACAGCCCCAGCCAAAAACGAAGCATCCGACAGTGCATAGCCAAGTTGACAACGACAGAGTCGACACAGTCGACACAGCCAACACAGCCGACCCAGCCGACAGCCGACACGGTCGACATAACCGGCTCGGTCGTCACAGCTCAACCAATGCTCCAGTGCCAGCACCGTGCCCATGTCAGCGCACCACCACAATAATGCAATGTCATGCCACCGCAATAAGGCCTAACATATAGTCGCGCCGCAATGCAGTCATGGTTCAAATGCGCTGCAACGCAGCGCAACGGCTCGAACCGGTCGCAACGTACTGAACGTTCGCCAGGTCACGTACTGAAGTAGGAGCCCCAGCCGTACGTGACGTAATATCAGCTCCGAGTGTGGACGGGTCCGCACAAGGGTACAGAACAGCCGTGACTTGAGACGCATGCTGACAATGCCACTGCCCTCTACAACACGTGCTCTCAAATAACTCAGATCTTATTTGTCGATCAGGCAGAGCGGTTAGTTAGAGCGCTGGACTGCTCCGGTCTCCCCATCCTGGCAATGCAGGGTTCCATTCGCTTCACGCGCTCGCATTTAGCTCCCGGCTGGGAGTGTCAGTTGGCAACTGGCTCGCTAAGGCCGGGAACGAGTCGATGGGCGGACGTGTCGGTGCATTGACGGAAAGTTTATGGCGGCATATGACGGCATATCATGGCCGTGACGGCATCGACTCCCTGTCAACATTGCGCCGTTCGAATGGAATTCGCAGATCGGGTGGTGCGGCCAGGGTTTACGCAACAAGTTCTGCTCGGCAGGCCGATGCGCCCCAATACTCAAATAACCAACCGACCAACGGTGATCGGACCCTGGTCCACCGGGTCACCCGAACAGGAATTCGGCATTTTTGTTCCATCCCGGACAGAGTTCGCCAGTGGACAGGCCACTGCTGCGGCGATGTCCCCGCCTGAAACGGTGCCCACTCCGGACCTGCGGTCTTTGCGGTGGACTTACAATCTCCAGCTGAGAATGCATCGACGTCTTGCAAAGCTGCACAGGCGAATGGGACACAATAAATAAATACAATGTTTTGGCCTCGCAACAGAAGTTTTGCGCTAAGACTGTGCCTCCGCAGCTGGCATTCTGCGCTACGCCGATACTTGAGAGCACGACAGTCGGCGGCCGCCCGCCACTCCGCCCGCCCCGAGTGGTGGGGGGCGCCACGCCCGGTACCCGTCCCCTTGTACCCACCGGCCGGCACCCGTCCACCTGTACCCAGTGGCCGACACCCGTCCACCTGTACCCAGTGGCCGACACCCGCCCATCTGTACGCACCGGCCGACACCCGTCCACCCGTACCCACCGGCCGACACCCGTCCACCTGTACCCACCGGGCCTACACCCGTCCACCTGTACCCACCGGCCGACACCCGTCCACCCGTACCCACCGGCCGACACCCGTCCACCCGTACCCACCGGCCGACACCTGTCCACCTGTACCCCCGGCCTACACCCGTCCACCTGTACCCACCGGCCTACACCCGTCCACCCGTACCCGCCGGCCGACACCTGTCCACCTGTACCGAGCGCGCCCGCCGGCGGCTGCAGCCACCCAGCCGTGCACGCCACGGCCATAAACCTGCGCGGCCAGCCGGCCGGCCGGCACGGCCACGCCCCGGGCCAGGCCCGGCCGGGACCACCAGAACGGCCGCCGCCTCGTTGCCGACTGGCTCGGCGGCGGTCTGCACGCAGTGCGTCGAGGCCGCGCCGGCGGTGGAGCGTGGCGCGGCCGGTCCGAGGTGCGCGGACGTAATCACGCGCCGGCAGCGTCCGGCACGCCCGGGCTGGCGTGTCGGGAATGTGGCCGTGCGCCCGCTGGCGGCGCTGGACCGTGGCGGCGGTACGCCCGAGTGAGCCAATCAGCGCTACAACAGAGGCGGGCCCAGCACAACTCTGGGGGGTAGGGGACACGGTCTCAGATGAAGTGTCCGGTAAAAATGTATTTTAAATATATATATGGAGTACTTCTCGTGTTCTGGCGTCACACGAATGAGCTTAGTCCGAAGGTTGCGAAGTGAAGTGTCTAGAATGTAGGCAAATCGAAGACACCTACAGCCGCTATGCCCCATCCCGTCACCTTTGTGGGCCCTTCGGTTCGACCCTGCACATCAGAGTAGCGCTGGCGGCTCCGCGGCTCTTGCGACTGAAGAGCCAGTACGACGCACCTACGGGTCAGCGGGTTCGATGGCAGAGGCCGCCACCAGGCCGATCGTAGGCCAGCCCGGCCGCAAATACGGAGCCGATCGATCGCAGAGCCAGTCTGACGTCGGAGAACTGCCACCAAACTGGCTACGCACACTTCCAGAAGTCTCGTCTCATTCTCCTGTGCCCTGGGCCGATAAGGCAGGAGACTCAGAAGGCTCCTGCCTCAGCAGAGCCTTCTGAGTCTCAGACCCCCCCCCCCCCACATACACACGCAGACACCTGTGGAAAATGTCCAACGGTCAGGTTCCAGAGGTGCTGAATGAGCCAAGCCGGTCTCGGAAAAGTTGAGACGTATTTCAACGGGACAATCGTCCGATGACGCGGAAGACCACCAGTATCCCAGGAATACATTGGGTCGAGCACAAAACAGCACGAAAGCGTCTCCGTATTGTGAAGTTTGCCATAGACGGAACAACAAAGAGGGTGACTCCCTCTCCACCTTGGGGACTTTTTCTGGAGCTAATCAAGCGACTCGAAAAGCAAGTCAGTAAGTTAATCTGCACGTGATGCTTCAAAGTCTCAAAGTCGTGCATTAGGGTACTTCAACGTGATGGATGTTCTGCACCCAGACAATGTTGCAGGAGCACATCAGCTGAAGAAAATTGCGTCAGAAACATTTCAAGAGCATAAAGCTTATGCACTCAGAGACTTATAAGTTGCATAGTCAAGCTAGCGACTCTGCGCCAACGCACTTACAAATGTTTGATTGTTTGATTGATTGTTTGGGCTTAAGGGCGCGCTGACTACACAATCATTTGGCGCCCATCACTTACAAATACGGAGCGACTCGAAGTTTGTCTGGTGGCGGGTGGTAGCCTTTTCTAAGCGACCACGGTGCGATATGAGAACCCTCGCTGGGTCTGCGTGTGTCGATTGCATGCACATAGGCCACCAAAGCAACGCCAATACACGGAGAACCAGCGTTCTATGAAATTATGTCATCCACCGCGAGAGATGAAAAATAGTGCAACGTACTGAATATTGTAATTCTGAATATTGTAATTCCTATAATTCATGAATCGAGACACCAAATTCGGCAGCTGCATAACCGTAGCTGAAGCATCGACTCACGGATTGAAGCAATTGCATTTTTTAAACACGCATTTAAAAAGACGAAGTTGTATCATACATACGTTATTCTGTTCTAAACTGCATACTCGTAATTCACCCCATGGTAAGCCTCATCTTTTGAGTATTTCGAACCCTTCCAACAAAACGCGCATGAATCTCGAAAGATGGCACCTTGACCTTGAAGGATGCAGCCTACCTGTCGGGAAAAGCCATCAGCCCACTACATTGGGACAGGTGCGTCGCCATTGTACCCATGGAAGTAGTCACATCACCTTCAGTCACCATGGGGTGGCCCGATCCCACTGATAGCATGTCACCTGCCTCGCGTCCACCCAACGGACGCGACCGATCACACCGGCTAGTCACCGATCACATAGCGTACCGGCTAGTCTTTGCAGGTCTAGTTGCTCAGACCGATCACAGATGTCGCCCGCGTCGAGTCTGTCGCCCTACTAGACGTCTGTACATAAGCACGAGTATGTACAGTCACCTGTATGTAAGTAATGTAAGCGAAAGTACATGCACGCAAAAGTACGTATGCGAACGTACATACTGCCAGTGTACATAGCCCAAATATACGCATATGCGAATGTACATAGGCGCGAGTGCATAAGTGCAAATGCACTTAAAGGCAAAAGTACGCAAGCGCAATTGCAAATTGCGCTTACGTATGCGTAAGAGGATATGCACGTAAGCCAACAATGCACATAAACGAGCATTTACGTAGGCCCAAATGCACGTAAGTGTACAGTTACGGTCAAGCCAACATACCCAAACAAGATGTGCATAAGCACAAGTGCACGAAAGTGCAAATGTACGAAGATTAATGCGCTAAGGAAATGGTTAATGATAAAACAGGCGAATGCTTGGCAGCCCGTCTCATCCCTGATACTCTGCTGGATGGGAAGGGGACACTTTTTTCTTTCTTTTCTTCAACTAAACAACGAGCAAAACAAAATTCTTCAAATTTGGACCAGAAGTGGGACCTTGAGTGGGACATGGCAGCAACACTGTTACTGGACAGGATCATTGGGATTGGGAATATTGGGATGCCAATTCGTAAAATGAACTCAAAGTACCGCATCTGACCCTTAGCAAAGAAAGTAGAACGAAAAATACCGTAGCGAAGCATATGTATCGCACGGTTTCAGAAACGCGACGTGAGTCTGACCTAGCCCAACTGGGCCGGTAAGGTCAAGTTGTATACCATATACAGGGTGTATCGTAGAGCTTACCCGCGCTCTATACAGATCTTACACTCGACCGGACTTCGCACTAGCTCGTAATAATTATCAAGTTGTTAAATAACACAAACACAGTTGAGTTTCATAGCAGAAGACAGTACACAAAAAGTGTTTCAGTCGCTTATTTGTTGATTGATATATAAGAACAGCGAAAATGAGGAAAAATACACATGAGACTACAGTTCTTACTGACATGTACTGTAGCTTAGAGGCTTCGACGGCAGATTTATTTTTAACTTAATACTTTCGGCATTCACTCCAGCACAGCATCCTATTACTCGAACGGGTCCGGGAATAAGAGACAGAAAAGGATAACCACTTCCTTTTTTTGCGGGAAAACAGCCACAATATGCTAACATTGAGCAAAGCACTGCGATTAAACTTCCCAGGTCGGCGGCTGCGTGACGTGGTGGCAGCCGCTACCATTCGGTGCAACCGCGTGGTCCACCACACGACGGACCACCGTGACCTCACGCCAGTCGTGACACACCCACACCTGTCTGGCCGCGTGGTCCACCACACGACGGAGCACCGTGACCTCACCGCCAGTCGTGACACACCCACACCTGTCTGGCCGCGTGGTCCACCACACCACGGAGCACCGTGACCTCACCGCCAGTCGTGACACACCCACACCTGTCTGGCCGCGTGGTCCACCACACGACGGAGCGTCGTGACCTCACGCCAGTCGTGACACACCCACACCTGTCTGGCCGCGTGGTCCACCACACGACGGAGCACCGTGACCTCACCGCCAGTCGTGACACACCCACCCGTCTGGCCGCGTGTCCACCACAAACGCCAGACACCACCCGGCCGCGGCCACCACACACGGCACCCACGCCAGCGACACACCCACCCTCTGGCCAGTGTCCACCACACCACGGAGCACCGTGACCTCGCCGCCAGTCGTGACACACCCATCACCTGTCTGGCCGCGTGGTCCACCACACCACGGAGCACCGTGACCTCACCGCCAGTCCTGACACACCCACACCTGTCTGGCTGCGCAATCTGTCGACCGGTTATGTCGGACTCACCAATTCGAACTCGAAAGTTTGGCCTCCGGCTGGCATATGTGCGTTCAAGCGCCAAAGCCCACGAGTATGTCGGACACGATCTGACACCGACAGGCGATGCAGACGCCCTAAACCGGTAAATCCCCGCACGCGAGCATGGCCATTGACAACGGATCGGCATCATGGAAGTTCCAGACACAGCCTGGTAGCTGATACCATTCAGCTGATGCAAAACCTTTGGGGCACATCTCCTCCCCACACAATTTGGGATCAGCTCCCTTCAGAGCATCAGAAGGTATATTTCTGATTTGCTACAATATACATTTGATCTCTGGTGTTGGCTGACATTCAAAATGGTATTTTGAAGTGGGGTCATCTAGTGTCAATTGGTTAGTCAAGGTGAGGTCACCCCCAAAAAGTTCAACCAGTTGTCACACTTTAACGGATAGATATTTTAATGAAACTTTCAGCATTTGCTTATCTTTGGGGAAGCAACAAAATGCACTAGAGGATTTTCCCATTTTTGATTACTTAGTTTTCCATAATTTCATATTACTTAAAACTGAATATTCTGGCTACAGTAAGCATTTTTGTGGGTGCAAGTTGACTTCTGCTCTACCCATTAGAAAAAGGAAAATTGAAGAAAATTGAAATCCCAAAATTTTATAATTACAAAAAAATATATATTCAGGTGGCCAAAAACGTTGTGGCCATGGTGTATTTTGCTTTCCTTTTCTGATTCCAAATAATTTGTTTTCTTCAAATCTCTCCCAAAATGAACTCCCTGGACCAAAAACATGATGTAAGTCATGACAACATATGCCCCTAGTGCCATCACTTTTGGGGAAATAAAATTTGGGGTGGTGTCTGGCCCTACTCATTGAGCACTTTCAGATGACACCTCTTTTGTTACTGTGTGACTTAGTTTGGAGACTTTAGGGGTCCCCCATCAACCCCCTCCCCCAGATGGGGTGCAAGGAGAAGACTGGAAAGATGAGGAGGGTTAAGGAGGAGAAAGATTTAGGTAAATTAGCTTTGTGACAGTAGAGCAGAAAAAAGTACAACTCAGCTTGGAACATGACCATCAGAATGATAAGGATCATTAATATGAATATAAAACATAAAAGCAAGGAAGTTATGAGAAAAAAGCATATGTGCAATCCCACATGGAACATGGAACATGTGTGCAGGCATGGAGACCATAGGTACTTCATAAAGGTAACATATACATTAGACCTTTGGTATATATTGGAAACCTTCATGTTAGAAAGAGTGTAGCACAAGCCTAATAAACTTATCAGTGAAGTAGAAAATTTGGGAAATGGATAGAGGCTCATGACATTAGATATGCACCCATGCAAGTATAAGAGATCAAGGGGTTATATGACTGAGATGATTAAAATAATAAAAGGTTAGAGAAGTCAGGATGGATAACAGGTAGATGTCAACAATTTTCAGTAAAATTGTGGTTGATGGATGGAATGGGCTACCTAGCGGACATGGTGGGGATGTTCCAATATAATGTACTGTTTGATGTCTTTTGCTGAAAATGAGTATGTAATGAGATGTTATTTTGTGGTGAATTGCATGTGGTAGAACAGCACAAATAAACTGCATAACATAACCTCTTTCATCATGCAATCAGTTTAAATATTCATCCTGACAAGAAGTACTCTGCATATAAAAATTAGCTGAAATTAAGGAAAGAAAGAAGCAATAACCTGCAGTAAAGAAAATATTTAAAACACAAGTTGGAATACCACAATAATGGTGCACAAAATGACTGTGAAGAAGTGCACCATAACTCATCACCGATTGCTATTACTTGCATGATGTATCTTCACAAACACTGCTTTGTCCAGTATTATTGAGCTTAGGCTGTTTGCAATGAAAGCTGTACAAATGCTTACCACTATAAAAAAAGAAGAGGATAGGCTAGGCAAGGCTGTAGTTTCAAGTTGTTTTTATGAGGAACATTAAGAAATTGAGAGAATCTTCTTTGATAGATGGGATCTTCTGAAAGAGGTTGAGCCTGGTTAGGATACGTTGACCTTCATAACTTTTTTTAAATTGGAAAACAAACTTGTCAACATTCTTGGCTTTTCATTGACATTATTCTTCACTATGAAAATTGTTGCCACTCCATCCAAGAAACATTTTTGGTACTATTTTGCTTGCCAACTAACAAGGAGCAAGTTCAAACAAAACTGAGTAGTCACATGATCTTAATTGTGCTCATAAACCTCATATACAAACTTTTTCTTACAAAGTTTCCCTTTTCCCAGTTTTCCTCATTATTCAAGCCCAACCTTCCCTCCTATGAGTAGCTTTCATATAGTCTACTAAGTTATTGGCTGCAGTAATCTAAACCTTTTTGCATAAACTAAACTGCAACTTTCCCAAGTTATATTGTTGTTTGGTCAACTCTCCATTCACTTTCACCCTGCATGATAAGTACTGGCTGAAATATTGTTTCAGTTTACCCAGTGAGTCAGATTAATTAAGCAATTTGATCAGCAATCAAGATGATCATTCAGACATTCCAAAGTTGTTGGCAGAAGTCTCTTAGTAATTATTTTCAATTTGGATGGTGCCAAGTCACATAAAAATGTGTGGAGCACAACTTGAAGTTTCTCTATCATGTTTCTTACATTTCTCACATTCCTAAATTTGATGTCATATGAATTAAAACTGCTTATGACAGCAAGATGCCTACAGAAGATATTAACATGCATCACAAATGATGCTGCATATACCAATACAGGATGCTAAAAAAATACACAGAATGCATGATGATTACTGACAGCTTCTCTTACCTTGCCATGCTGTTTCTCATCTGATGCATGTCTTGGCTGGTACTTCTTACTAAAAATCCATCCCAGATTTACTTGAGAGGAAATTGAACTGAAGGACAGGTAGGATAAATGTTTTTGGTGGTGGATTAGAGTTTAAGGGCTTGTCTGACAAATGTTTTTGTTGCATGGAATTGGATTATCAGTCATGTAGGGATACTCATTTTCCATCACATCTCAGAAAAAGAATTACTCAAGGTAGATACCTACCTAGGTACCTACTTGACATATGTGTTGGTACTAAATTTAGAGACTGATTCACTGACAATGTGAATGGAACATAAATAAAAGTATCCAAGGGAACTCCACAAACATGGAAAGCACTGTAATAGGGATCACAAAACTGACATAAATACTACTGCATTAAGATTCAGGACTTGATCAATTTTTACAACTAGGTAGGTTGCTAGGTAGGACCTACCTACATATGATCAAATTTAGATCACAATGAAAAGCAGCTGGTGTGACTTAGCCACATTCATGAAGTAGGTATGTCTATTGATGCCTACCCATTAATGTCTATATTTATATTTGCATGTCAAGACCATCAATTAAGGTTCACTCAAACTGAGCATAAACATCACAAAAGGTGCCTTGCCAATTGCACCATGGCAATAATGGATGCACTGCACAGGTATTGGAATTGGTACCTGGGTAGATAGGCAGGCACCTTGGGAGGTACCTCGGTACCTACCTACATAGATGGGCCTAGATGCCTAGGTAAGTAGGTAGGTAAGTTAGATTGGGAGG
Organism: Imbricaverruca yamaguchii; assembly: GCA_034440575.1. Taxonomy (NCBI): domain Eukaryota; kingdom Metazoa; phylum Arthropoda; class Thecostraca; family Neoverrucidae; genus Imbricaverruca; species Imbricaverruca yamaguchii. Next base: position 2,171,449 of record JAOTOL010001597.1, on the reverse strand, counting down.
AAGGGAAGGATGGAGGCAGGTAGCGACCGATATCTAGGTAATGTAGGCGTGATCCAGGAAGTGGCTAGGTATCGGATTCTGGTCAAGAATTAAACATTGCTCCTCGTTTCCTTTCGTACAGCCTATGTTCCACTGTCACATAAGTTATTTTACTCCTCTATTGTAAACTTGTTCAATACTGAAAGGGAGAGTACAGCTGGAATGCCCCGACGAAAAACGATTGAGAATCAACAATACCACATGATCAGGGCGACGAGAATATGCTCGTTTATTGCGGCAATTCACCCATTCATGTCTCTGAAGGTCCTTCACAGTATATATTACGTCATTCTTGGTTTCAACTAAAATAATATCGAAATTAACTGAAACATTGTACAATAATATATAAAAAGTTTGGATTAATTTAGAATTAAACAGTTATTATACCCTTCAATTAAAGCTAGGACATATTTTTCGTTTCGTGGTGGACAGAAAAGAATGCTAGAAACATTGCATTCTGGTTTACTCACATTATACCACTTTATATTCCGAATCCCATACGCCCACATATGGCAGTCCATCAAATCAGAAGTAGTCCGAGCCTTCTACTCGTTAGTGAGGTATTGATACCTATTGCATGTGCATTGTGAGTACAGCCTTGTCTGCGGGCAGGAGCGTATTGTCACGAAGGACACATGCCGTCAGCGCCTACTTTTTCCCGCCTTTGACCGTAAGTATCTCTGGAGTACCTATCAGAGGTTGATGCATAAACGTGATTAGCATCCATTATTACCCCGTTTCTGGAGTTCCGTTTGCGCTCTGCTCCCGCCCACCTTGCATGGAAAACCCTCACCCAAGGTTTTCCGCGTGAGTGGGAAAACGGCGGCGCGCAGCCCTGTAAAGTTTTCAGTACCTCTTCCTGAATTATTTTGTGTCTGAAGTGAAAACTATAATCTCAAATCATTATAATATATCAGGTCATACAAGGTCATTGACCTAACTCAAGTCAAAGAGGACCACCACCAACAAAAAAGTCAGGATCAATAGCTCATGCCCATGAAGAGATATTGAAATATCTGCGCGAGTGCAAGTGGGCGGTGACTAAAAAATGTACTTCTAGGATTTTGTTTCAGGTTGCTCGTATCCCCACATGTGTGGAATAGGTCCATAGAGTGGATGTTTGAGATACGGTATAGTTTGTTTTGTTGCGATGGTACCCAACTGTGGCTATTCTCTGTCTGATTTAGTTATGAGTACATGTCCATGATATCACCAACTCATTCGCAATGGCATTTGGCATACTATTCGCATACTCTCCAAGTTCGCTCATATTTTTAGAGCGAATTTCAATTTGTATTTCGTAATGGTATAATGCATAGTATGACGTCCATTGGGATCCGAACTTGGAAAAAGTGAAAACTCTGCGGCAATCGGCCAGGACATGTTCACTAAAAATCGTCTCAGATTAGTGACCATGAGCTGGCCTGGCTTGAACTTTCATACTAAAGTATCTGTAATGCCTGTGAATCTGTGCAGAATTTCATTGTGTTTTGTATACATACTTATGTCATATGTTGGATGCAGAACACGAGCATACTTATGATACAGCACGCGCCGGGTCGAAATGCTCGAGGTAAATTTCCTTGAAAATCACCATGCCTAGAACACTATATAAGCAAAATGCAAAATTGTGGTATCAAAGCACACACAATGAATGCCCCGCAAGCTACTAGAATCTTCAGTGCGCTCTCACAAGGCGTTTTCATCTATGTTGCGAAAACAGCCCGCCCATGTTTCTGCGCTGGTTAATATTAATATTACGCCAAATAGATATTCCGTCTTCAGCATAAATAGTCATGTTTTTGATGATTATGACAACCGTAGGGTGTGGACGTTTTCCCAATGGGGTTTACTCAATTTCCCCATTGTAGGCTGTGAGGCGAGTCGTCAGTACTTGAACCTAACGTCAGCTTTCCTCTCTGAGGAAACCATGCTGGAGCGCTTGGTGATTTCTGGTCGGACCGCTAATATTTTTCCAAATTATATTCAACCAGAGTTTTTGCTGCGGTGGCTTTATGAACTAGAGTCGTATTGCTAAGCAGAGCTTGTTGTGTGAGCCCTGGCCCCACCCCACATCAGTTCAACGGCAGAATTTTGGCCGCTAGCTTGACGTGCCGTCAATGCACCGACATGTCCGCCCGGTAGCTCGCCCCCGGCCATATTGGGTCAGCTGTCAACGGACCCTTCCAGACGGGGCTAAATGCGAGCGCACGACTTGCGTCTCGAACCCTCTGTCGCCAGGACAGGGGAGACCAGGGCAGGTCAGCGCTCTAACCAACTACGCTACCGGGGCGGTACGTAGGAAGTGATTTTGCCTCTTCCAACCTTGTGCATTGACCATTCGTAGATGAGTGGTGGCTACGGCTTCTGTCGTTCAAGTGCATTTTGATGTCTCGTAAACTCCACTCATTGAATTGCTATCAGGTTGCCTTTTTCGATAATCGTCCACAATTCTGTTGAAGGTTATTATCATTGAGCCTGTTCAATAATCACGATCAATGATTCAGGAGAACTTTGGCTATCACAGCAGGTAGATTAATGCTAAGCAGCATGCTGGGGTCTTGCAATTGGTGCTCATAATACTTTCAGTGATACTCGAATGGTCCTTAGATGTTCTGAAATGAGTTATCCAGCATAATTGTGTTGCTCATTACTCATCAATGATGCACATAAAATACTTGCTTCATTTTGCTTTAAACATCTCGTCATCAGAAAATTCCTAGCAAAATTGATATGTAAAACCAACCATAAAAACCGCAAGATTCAGTCAAGTGGACCGACCCGGACCCACCCAAGTGATAAACACACCTGGGGCTGGGTGGATCGTGACACAAACAGCCCCCAACCCCTCCCCCAGCCGATGTTAGACTCGTGCTGCATGCTCTGTCAGATTTAGATCAAGTTGAACGTGAAGTCTCCGTTGTTGGCAGTTTTGTTCTGCCGATCGATTCCTCCTTAATTAAGGATTCATAGCTTCCTGACCTTACTAGAAGGCACTGTAAAGTACCCCTTCGCGCAACCAAGAGGCAGGAGAGCATGACGTAATTTTGTGAACGGCCCAAAAATGCAACTGTGCGGAATTTCCGGATAACGGTGGAGAAACAACCCACGTAATGACACATCTCTCCGTCAAAAGGGGCCGCTGAACCCCACCAACCTCTTGAGTATTTTGCCACAAAAGTTGCTTTTTAGTGGATCACATCACGACCTTTTTTTTTGTCTCCAAGCTCCATTTTTGAAACCGCTATTCGAGCAAGCGAAACTGTGTAGCTTCGCCGCCTTCTCAATACCAATTCACCTGCAAATTGTATGGCGAACGTTTGACGTGCAATGCCTCGACGGGCCGACAAGGCCTCCGGGATAATGGTGGCTCTCCGTGGCCGCCTGCGCACACACAGAACTGACCGTCTGCCGTGAGGTTCTTGAAGACATGCTCAAAGTTCACGAAGTCGATACTGATGAATCTGCAGCAGGATCCCATGTCTAAACACGGTGTCAAAAGCGCTCCCCCCATGTCGAAAACACTGCTCCTAAACGTTGTTCGCGAAAGCTTTAATGTTGTGCTTAATGCTATGTTTTAATGCTATGCTTTTACTTATTTAATCCGCCTGGGGAAACGATCAGACGGACAGTCAACTCGACCCCCACGACCCACCACAACTCGACCTCAGGAGGATTGGGCAATTGCCTTGACTTAGCGTGCTGCTCCCAACGATTAGGCTCACTATTTGACTTGTCAGTTTCAGACGTTCCCTGCCTGAGCGACCTCTACCCAGTTACAATTAGGCTTAGCACGGATGCAATTCACCGCACGAAGCAATTCAGACTATCATAGAATTTGGAAAAAGCGAACTGGCCAAAATTCGAGGATCAGGTGGACCTCAACCTTGCAAGATTAGAGAAAAAGCCGACATCACCAACACGGTGGTAGGCTGGAAAAACTCACACACACATACACATACACACACACACACACACACACACACACACACACACACACACACACACACACACACACACACACACACACACACACACACACACGCACGCACGCACGCACACACAACAGCACACACACACACACGCACACACACACACACACACACACACACACACACACACACACACACACACACACACACACACACACACACACACACACACACACACACACACACACACACACACACACATGCACGCACGCACGCACGCACGCACATTTTCCTATTTCGAGTTTCCTAGCCGACAGGGCCGCACAACATCCGACCGGATCACCACCACCAGCCCTCGGCCTACCCATGATATGTTTTGAAGAATCAGCCCATCCGAACCCAAGCGTCTCGCGTGCCTGCGCACGTCAGATGCGGGAGTGATCGGGAACCGCACACGCGCGAGCCAGAGTCCTCAGCCCCGGCTCGCTGCGGCTGAGCAGTTCAGTGAGCACCTCGTTGGCACGCTCGGCCGCACCGTCCCATGCACTTGCGCCGACAACCACCGGAAGGGAGGAAAGGCCGGCCGACGCATGTTGAGAACTATGCGCTCAACATCCGCTATGTAGGACCCTGGGGTCGAACTCAGCGGTGAATAATGTCGATTGTTTAACCTTTCAGTACGCATATGAATAACTATGCGTACATCATCCGTCATGTAGGACTCTTGGGTTGAAGCATGCCTTGATAAATATCAGTCGCTCGATCCGGGAGCACGTGTGTCGAGAACTTTGCGTGCAGCAATCAATGTCTTCTTCTCCCAGTCCAATGCACCAAATCCTGGCTACCCCACTGGCTGGGGTCCCCAGGTAGTCGGACAGGGGCCCCTGAAAACTACGCTGGGGTCCCAAAGATGTGTCAGATTCTATAAAATTCACGGTGGGCTCTAAGCAGACCGACCGGGCCCTCGAAAATCACACTGGAGGCACAAAAGGCCATCCGGGCTCCTAAAATCTCGCTGGGTCCATAAAATGTCGGAACGGGGCCCAAAATGGAAGCCTGGGCAACGAGAAAAAAAACAATACGAACCAGGACAATCATTTTGAGGCCCAAAACAATCGCGCCGAAAGCTCCCAAAAAAAACATCCAGGCCGCAAATACGCGCTAGGTTTCCCAACACATGTTGCTGAGGCCCAAACATCACAATGGAACCCAAAAACGTCTCATCGCAGCCCATGAAAATCACGCTGGGGACCTAAAAGGTCTAGACGAAGCTCTAAGAGCCCCACCTGGCCTACCGAAAATCAATTTTTGCCCGGAATATGACATTGCGGCCTCAAAATCCCTCTAAAGGCCTACATAAAACTGTCGGTTTCCGAGAAAGAAATGTGTCGGATCACGGACAAAAATCGCACCAGGATCCAGAAGAATCGTACCGGGGCCTAAAATATCGCGCAGGGGCTTTTAAGAAACTGAAATCGACCCCGCCCGACCCCACGAAATACAAATCACGCCGAGACTCGATCGAATCATCCGAACACCGGAAATTGAAAACATGTCCCGAAAGAAAATGATTCGAAGGGCTTATTGGCACTGATAGGTATCATCGGCTGCAAAAATATCGCTGAACAGCCGCAGTGGCGTACCAAAGGGGCAAGCACCCCTTCGCTTCGAAGAGGAGTGAGCTTTAAAGAATCGCAACGGGGTACTAAACTGTCGTGCTCGGGCACGCTAATGTCGCGCTGGGATCAGCTAAGTACAACGTCCTCCACGAACTTGCGCCCGGACCCCCAAACATATCGTTCGATACCTAAAATTCCCGTTGGCAGTTCTAAATTTAGGTTAGGGCACCAAACGTTCCACCCGGAGCACCCGATGCCCGAGCATCAGGTGCCTTCAAAATTATCATGCCACCAGAAAAAAACGTGCCGAAGCTCGAAGAAGTGGGAGATTGAACACAAAAATGCGATTACGAAACCTCGAAAAACAAACCGGAATACGGACTTTAAAAAAGGAGAAGTGGTCCCCAAAAATCAAGTCGAGCCCCCCCCCCAAAAAAAAAACTGCCGTCAAGTCCACGGGACTATTTTCTACACCCCTTAAAAAAATCCTGGTTGCGCACCTGATCCAAGCGTACCCCACCCACCGGATTTTTGCGGTCAAAGGGCACCCGCTTAGAGGAAAAGGTACTCCTTCATAGTACTCGTGAGTGGTGAGTTTCCACCTCCCCCTCCCCCGCTGAACGGATTTCCAATCGCACGCTCCCCTCCAGGGACTTTCACAGTGGTGCCTCTTCAGGGAAATGGTGTCATTTCAAACGAGTGCTCCACGAACATTCCTAGATCCACCCCTGGTATATGCCAGGCGCATACATATGCATGGGTGTATGCTTCTGAAAATAATTAAGAGGGCACAATACTTGAAAACAATGGACGTGTCCAAATGAAGTTTGGGCATGCCACATAGAATACATGTTGAAAGTTGAAATTATTGGAGTACCAACATTGGGGGTAAGTTCCATCCCAAAAGCATACAAAGCTGCACCGCTGCTGCCATGATATACTTCCCACCCAGCCTGTTCATTGCGCCGCTTCTCATGCCTCCTTACCATGTTCGTCTCACATGAATTACGTCACTGACACACATCTAGCAATATATGGCAGGTAGACAATACAAAATTGGCCAAGGCATCGCACGATCCTTGATTAGACCCTGGGAGGATTTGTGATCGTGGTGAGTTCTGCGCGTGTGCACAGGGTAGATCTAACGTGTATTTTTGTGTTGAGAATTATGATGGTGTGGCAGGATTAACACGAAAATGTTGTAAATGCTACATTAGTTATAGCTTTGATTTTATAAGGAAATGAGAAATGCTTGCTGCTACTGGGATGGCCGCGAATGATCAATTCTGGTCGAAGCGACCCAAAGCCCACATCTAACTAGGTAGGTACCTAGGTAACTAACCGCTACTGGTGTAGTAAGCTTCCACGCGAATTTCCTCCAATTGTTTATGGTACCTGGTGGACAGATGTTAACGAACCTACATCGACATGTTCTTCGCATGTATCTGGGTACTTACCTACCCACCTACCTACCTATCTTCCCATTAAGAAGGGTTTTAGCGCAGTTGAGTTGGTTGCAAGAAATATCTGTTTCCACATTGAGTTCATGGTGGTGAAGATCATTGACATGACACTAGGTGCTTATAAACCAAGTAGGTGTCAAGTTTGCCTTCATTGACTGAGAAAAAAAAGAAACATTAACACCATGAGATACCAAATTGTGAATGCATCTTTGTTTTGGCTGACAAAATGTATCCAGACATCCAGACACATCAAAATGTGTAGTTTAACCACTGCTAAGCAATCACTATTTAAACATGGTTTGTTTTGTTTATTGGTTGGTTCACGACACACTTTATGCACATTCATGGCTAATGGCACAGCCCACACTGTTTAAACATGGTTGCTATGGTGTAAGATCAATATCTGGTTGTGACTGGGGAAGTTTGAATTGAAAGTTGCAGCAATAAATGGTAAATATATTTATTGAGGTAAATGTTGATTTGTGTTATTTGTCAAGTGCTATGCTTCTTTACTTGATTAAGATGATGCAACAACTAATTTTTTCTGCAAATGATTACTGTTCAATTGGCAAAGAAATACATGATCATAATCTACACTCCACAAATATTGCCCATGTGTATAATTATCCATACCTGGTGTGTCACAGACATGATAAAGAGGAAATTCAACATGTAATGCACTTGATTTAATACTGTTGGACACCAAAACCCTTATATTTCTGCCTTAATTGGACACATTATCCATGAGAAGGAATACTTGCATCCCCATACTTCTTCAAGACCAGGAGTTCCTTGTGATGCTCATATCGATAAAGGCATTGCTGTCAATGTCACATATATTGCATGCCATCATGGCCAAAACAATCATTTTCCAAACAATACAGTGTCATTCCTGACAGGATTATTTTTGTAAATTGTTGTTGCTCAAATTCTTCAAAATGCATTGTATTTTTTTTTAAATCACAAAATCAACATTTACCTTGATCATTATATTTACCCAGTGAAGAATGATGGTGGTGAGCTAGGGTCTGTTCCTGTGGCTCCACCAGAAGGAACTCAATGGGGTTGCTTGAAGCTAGTTGAGACTTGCTCACAGGAACAACTGGTGGGCTTTGTGGAGAAATCAGCTGACAGCAGTGGGAATTCCGTGACAAAAGGGAAGCTTTTGACACTGTATCATAAACTTGCCAAATTTGCTTCTCAAATGTTTGTCCAGATGATTGCACAGTGTGTATAGTGTGCCTTGTAATACAAAGCCCAAAATTTGTCTTTATTTCTGGAAATGTAGGTGCACTCAGTGACTGTGTGGAGCACAGATGCTCTTTTCACCTATGGGATGGGCCAGACAATCTCCCTTCCCTCTTGGTTGGACACTAGGCATCATTTCCCTGTTTTGTGGTTTGTTGCAGTCTGCCTTTTAAAACATACATATATAATTTTGTGTCCAGCCCTGCCAGGCTCCCTGGGCCCAAGATGCTTTTCTATCTGATGCTGACTTTTCTCCATCTCAACTTGTTCAACATTGTTGGTCAGGCTCAAGTGGGATTTTAGTAGGTGCCATGTTGTGTCATGGTGATTGCTGTGGATCTGGCCAGTAAAGAAGCATCTTCCTCTTAGGCTGAATGGCATAGACCAAAGGCCACACAAAGTATGTTTTTTGTGGTCTGCATCTGTTACCTTGATTATTGATCATAGTTGTTGTAATTTACTATTTTCTTTGTGAAGGATGATCCTAGTATTCAGTTGATGCATGAAGATATGATGAAGATTCATGATTCATATGATGGAGGATGCTGTTTATGCTCAAATATATGGAGCAAGTATGCTGTGATTGAACTCAACTGAAAAATCACAATTAGACCTTGCTGTTGGTCTGGTGGAGCTTTTCCTTTATTGGTGGAGGTTGGTGGAGGAAAACCTCCACTGGGTTTGCAACAGGAACAAACAGTGGAGGTCAGTGGAGCCATTGGAACAGACCAGGAAGAACCCAGGATGTTTATTGTGAGATGATAGTTGTGGACACACATTTATTACAGTATTTTGATGTCTTCATTATCTCTGGAAGTGCCCAATATTGTAACAGCATAATTATTTGATAAATCTGTGCTTTAGGATGTTCTGGTGATATTTTGAATTTTCAGAATACCACATATATGAACATATTTTGGAAGATGGCACCAGTCATTTTTGGCACTGATGCTTACTTTTCAATTTGAATGAAGACAGACATGTTGGTACAATGTGATCATGTTGTAGGCATAGCATAGAGGTGTCAACTGGTTAGTTTATGCAACAACTAGTTTGATAAGGCAGTTGGCAAGGCAGTGTATCTCTCAGCCCTCAAAGTACCAACACTGGTGTCCATTTGGTAAATTTGTAGTTTAGGGAAAATTACTTATTTCTTGGAATTTCTTTTTCAATGAGATGTTTATGAATGTGCCGCATATGCTTCACCACTCATTTCCTCTGCAGATGTATTTCTTGCAGTCAAGGGGCAAAATAACCCAAAGATGGGCATGGAGTAGTGTAACATAGCATACAAAGTAATGTTAAAAATATAGAAAAAAGTGTAATACAGCTTAGTCTAGCCTGGCCTTCCATGGAAGAATGCAACCTAAAACATAACGAAAACATTGTAAAACATTTTTTTTCAAATGTGTTCAAGTTAAAAAAGCCTAACCTAACCTAGGCTAGACCAAGCTGTTTTTGAAGAAAAGAAATCAAAGTGTTTGTGAGCAAATTTCAAAACAAATACTTGATAATTTTTCTAATATACAACAAGAACATAACATAACCTAACTAAACCTAACCCTGTTGTATGCTTCATGAAGGTAAAACTGCGCAAAACTTGTCTCATAGTTGCAGTGTCCTAAAATTACTTCACCATTAACTGTGTGGATGAAGAAAGAAGTTGCTTCGGAATAGTGAAAGATTGGAAGAAAATAAAGGATCGCCACTTAAGGATTAAAAAAGCAGAATGACTTTCACTTCAGTCAGATGCATTTTACAGTATTTTGCAGTCGTGTGCATGATGACTGCCCATACATCATGTGGCAAACTCGTAAAAACCTAAGACAAGGATGAAATAGCACAATTCCATTAACTGTGAATTTCCAGGTCACATCATCAATTATTTTACACTGCATAGTTGCCTTAAACTGCAATAATACTGCCTCTTCTTGGAACTGGCAAGCCTTCACACAATTAGGGAAAATCACTCCCATTGGGATGACATCCAAAAGATCCGACTTTGCTCGATTGTTTTATAAAGAAAGTCGAATGATGTGTGTACTCGGATCACAACCTGCACACACTGAAGCTGCTCTCACACAGATGAACATAGTCAGGGAAGTCATGCTGACAACTTTTCAACTGGCAACTGGCTGCTCAACTTCAACATGCTGGCAACTGTATGCTCCGAATGGCCCCTTCAGCTGACTTCTGCTTCAGTGACACTCCTACTTTGGCTTGATCATTTCAAGAAGTACAGCATGATATAATAATTCAGCAGGAAAGCTTAACATGGGTGCTGTATGACCAAAGCAGTTGATTAACATATCCTAACCTAATCAACTTCAATCCAGTCTAAACTAATATATTCTAATCTGACCAATCCTAAGTGACAGAAGAGATGTGCAGGTTATGGCATCATCCATCCAGTGTGTCCTGATTACTGCCACCCATCCCAGTAGCAACCATTTTCCTCCCATGTTCACTCCATTGCCAATATATGTGGCAATGAGGAAGACAATTGGCATCTTCAGCATGCTGAAGTGTTGAATTAACTGCATGGAGTTTTGAATTTTCCCTTAATCACATATGAGAAATGCCATGTCAAAGATGGATAAGTTATAGCTTAGAGAACAGCAGTATAGCATGGATGACACAGCATTGGAATATCCACTATCCTCAACCAAACGGTAAGCACAGTCCAATGAAACAAGTGGTTGCATCTTCTGAATCATATACATGAATGTGGTATTCCAGAAAAAAATATCACCTTCAAGCATTATAATGCCAATGAATGTTGGTTTTGGTGTGGTCCAATTCAGGGGTGCCCAGCACAGACTTCTGGCAACCGACAACCAGGCTGTAGTCTTGTAGCTGCTTGAAAAGAAGCTGCATTGGGCGCTGTATGACCAGCTCAGTCGATGTGCCCCTAAACTCCAATAACTAAGACAAGCTGCAAGTGCTTGCGATGGTCGCTGGGGTCTAGCTTGCCATGAGGACATCATCAGTATAGATGAAGCAAGCCAGGAGGCTTTGCAGTGCTTGGTCCATGAACCTCTAGAAGGTTTGTGCAGCATTCTTCAGGCCCAACAGCATGCAGATGACCTCGTATGCTCCGAATGGCATAGTGATGTTGGTCTTGTTCATGTCACACTGCTCCACTTGATGTGTGTGTAAGCGTGGTCCAGATCCAGCTTGTGGAACACATGGCATCCGTGGAGGTTGGCCGCGAAGTCATGCGGGTAGGGCAGTGGGTAGCGGTCCTGCAGTCACCTGGTTCAGAGCGCGGCAGTCGCCACACGGACTCGTCCTTCCATCCGTCCTTCCATCCGTACGTCCCATTCCAATCCCAATCTCATCCCAACATCCATGTCCTTCCTCTGTCCCTGCAACACCAACTATCCCTACTATGAGCAGGCAGGGCAACTTCCCCGGTCCTGCCCACCAGCTCCGTTTTATCGGGGTAGCCGCGCCCCCTCGGCCCGCCCCCCGGGGTTGACGGAGTCCTGGAGGTTGAGGTCCCCCGTCGCACGGTGCTAGTTGTGACGGGGACCAACACACCTCTTTGGTCCTGATATCCCGGGGGCGGGCGGGCCCGTGGGGCCTCACGCGGGCCCGGCTAGTCGCCTCGGGCCGGGGACCTGGGATTCTTCCCAGTGTGGGTCAAGGGGTGGGCGGTGCTGGATCCCGGTCGGGGTGGTGAGTATCTCTCTCCCGGCCGGGCGAAGGCGCCGCATGCCCCGTATAGCTCCTCGGGCGCCTGGCGACCTCCCGTCCGCGGGACCCAGTCCCCCCCCCAGTAGGGCCCCCAAGGGGAGGGGCGCCCAGGGAGCAGAACACATAACACTTCATGGCATCCTCAAACATGCACAATTTATCTGCCCCATCTAGCAGGGGACAGACAAGCCGACATATCAGACATGCAAGCGTGGCGCGTATTGGGACCGGCCTGTTGGCTTGTTCTCCCGCTCCTCGCATCCTCGTCATGAGGTCATTGGAAGAGGGAAGGAGTCTTTCGCGGCTTTTTCAGAGAAAGGAACCGTTTCAGAGAAAGAAAGCCTGCGACAGGTTGGGAGCGGTGCTCAGGTGTGAGAAACTTATGGATGGTGGAATGGAAGTAGAATTTAAAAGTATTGATGATGCAAGCAGGGCGATGGGCGCAACCGAACCAACTTACAGTGTAAGATACAAAACTGGCAGACGAGTAGTGACTATACCCATAGATGTTCGACCTCACAATACCAAAAACTACTCGAAGGGCGTCATTAATTGTTATGATTTGAAAGACGTGTCCGATGATGAGGTTGTGGATGGCTTAGCAGAATGGGAAGTGGTAGGTGCGAGAAGAATTACTACTAGAAAGGGCCAAGAAACGCAACATACGAATAACTTTATATTAGCATTTAGCTCCATTGATCTTCCAGAATTCATATTCTTTGGATATCTTCGCGTTAAGGTGCGTGTGTATGTCCCGAATCCCATGCGGTGTTTCCAATGTTCCAGATTTGGGCATCTCTGCTTCTATATGGGCATCTCTGCTAGATCAGGGATCTCTGCTTTTCTGGCAAGCAATTGGCAGGCGTGCTGGGACGAGCTGGGTTCCAACAAGTTACGGATAATCAAACCATCCCTAGTCACTGGCCCTCTTGCTCAGGCAGAACAAGGCGAGACGAAGTGACGCTGTGTCGCTTACGCATAGGACATATTTACGCCACCCATGTTCACCTACTCAATGGTGAAAATGTACCATTGTGCCCGAGATGTGGTGCAGTAATGGTAGTTCGCCACGTCCTGATTTCATGCTCGGGGCTTGTATTAGAGCGTCGACGTCATTTTGGGAGTGACCAAGCTCATTCCCTCATAGCAGTTTTAGGTGACAAGTCACAGATCGTGGAGTCCGGAAGGCTCTTCAGCTTCCTATCTGATTGAAGTTTTCTGCTATTTACCCGGGTCGTTGACTTCAAGATGCACAATAAAAATGAATACATGTAGTACAAGGGACGTCCTATAGCGATAGTTCGAACAATTCATAGTTATGGGCGCCAAATGACCTCGCAGTCGGCGCGCCCTTAGCCCAAATAATCAATCAATCCACGGTCGGGAGGTGTGTCCGGTCCATGGTCTGGAGGTGTGTCCGGTCCATGGTCGGGAGGTGTGCCCGGACCATGGTCGGGAGGTGTCCGGACCATGGTCGGGGGTGTGTCCGGTCCATGGTCGGGAGGTGTGTCCGGTCCATGTCCCGGTCCATGGTCGGGAGGTGTTCCGGCCATGGTCGGAGGTGTGTCCGGTCCATGGTCGGGAGGTGCTGTCGGGAGGTGTGTCGGTCCATGGTCGGGAGGTGTGTCCGGTCCGGCCACCATGGTCGGGAGGTGTGTCCGGTCCATGGTCGGGAGGTGTGTCCGGTCCATGGTCGGAGGTGGTGGAGGTGTCCGGCCATGGTCGGGAGGTGTCCGGTCCATGGTCGGGATGGTGGTCGGGAGGTGTGTCCGGTCCATGGTCGGGGTGTGTCCGTCCACGTCCGGGAGGTGTCCGGTCCGTGGTCGGGAGGTGTGTCCGGTCCATGGTCGGGAGGTGTGTCCGGTCCATGGTCGGGAGGTGTGTCCGGTCCATGGTCGGGAGGTGTGTCCGGTCCATGGTCGGGAGGTGTGTCCGGTCCATGGTCGGGAGGTGTGTCCGGTCCATGGTCGGGAGGTGTGTCCGGTCCACCACCAGGTGTGTCCACTCCCCGGCCGGGTGGTGTGCGCAGCTCTGAGCGTCGGCGTGTGCGCTCTGGAAGGCTGCCAATGCCACAGTGCATGCCCTTTCGCGGTGTTAACGGGAACGCGGCGGACCTCGTCTCTCCATGCCCTTTCCCATCGCTGCCGGGAACACGGCGCGCGGCTCGTCGGTCGGTGGCCGTTCAGCGGCGGTGTTGATCAGGTCGGCTCGTGTCGGCGCGGCACGACCGACCGCCGCCGTGCAGATCAGATTGTCGGCGAGCACGACGGCCGGCCGAGTGTGTCGTGCGACGTTTTGTGGTGATGCGCTCGCCGATGGTGGGCGCGATTCGGCCGCGGTCGAGCCGGAATCGGCGCACTCGAGAACAACGACTCGAGTCCAGCGTGTCGGGCCGACTCTCCGGGGACGAGGTGCCGGCTGCCGCGGGCCGGGGTCGTCTGTGTCGGTGCCAGCCAGGTGCACTGTAAACGACCAAGCGCGGCTATAAAAACGGTTTACGCTGTTAATTTTCACGTATTGCTCGAAGAGGAAATGCTATGCTTGGTGTCTTGCACTTACCCGTCCGTCGGCGGTGGTGGCCGTAATGGGCTTCCGTGATCATCTGCTGTTCATGCTTGCGAAGGTCTGGGCTTGGTCTCTTCAATGCAGTTCATGCTGGCATTTGGCGGAAATTTCATGGTTTGACAGAGAGGTGGCTTGGTTTTTAGCGCATTGCTGCAGAACCAATATTTTTCCGGTCAGTGGTAGGACACATCGATGAAGAATAGTCCAGGCAACGCTTGGATTTGAGCTCGAAGCTTACCGGTCGTGCCGCGGAAGTTGGTACGTTGCTGAGAGCGGCGAAGACTGCTGATCGGTTCGGAGAAAGGTGCCCGCCCGCACATGGAAATCTCAACATTCCTCAGGCAGTGTAAAATAATTCACCATGTGGCCTGGAAATTCACAGTTAATGGAGTTGTGCTATTTCATCCTCATCTTAGGTTTTCACCATTTTGCCACATGATGTATGGGCAGTCATCATGCACATAACTGCTAAATATTGTAAAATACATATGACTGAAGTGAAAGGCATTCGGCTTTTTAATCCTTAAAGTGACAATCCTTTATTTTCTTCCAATCTTTCACTGGGCCTAGCAACTTCTTCCTTCATCCACACAGTTAATGGTGAAGTAATTTTAGGACACTGTCCTCAGGCTTCTGGAACTGCTCATTCAGCCATCGTTATAAACATCGCAGAGCAAGCAATGAGCATCGGCTGCAGGCCACTTCCTCATCACTTGTCAGTCGATACCAGTCTCAGCATAATAGATCGCCGTACTAGGACCGGATGCAATTGTGTTTCTATCGGACGCTCTCTTTTATGGCTTCCGGGACGTGGAACATTAACAGGAAGCGGACAGCTGTCCTCCGGCATCGTTTGGGATTTCGACGAAACATTGCAGGTGTTCCTGCGAACAGCTGTCTGGATTATGACCTACCGAACTACTGGTTGGCACACTTCTGACTGAACGGAGATGGACAATCGTCCCAAGCAGACCGGTGCATCATTATCCGTGGCTTAACACCTGGGAAGCCAACGTGACTCGCTGTTAAGTACTGGCACCGGTCCAGGGAGACCGGTGTATCATTTTCCGTGGCTTAGCAGCTGGGAAGCCAACGTGACTCGCTGTTAAGTACTGGCACCGGTCCAGGGAGACCGGTGTATCATTATCCGTGGCTTAGCAGCCGGGAAGCCAACGTGACTCGCTGTTAAGTACTGACACTGGTCCAGGGAGACCGGTGTATCAGTATCCGTGGCTTAGCAGCCGGGAAGCCAACGTGACTCGCTGTTAAGTACTGGCACTGGTCCAGGGAGACCGGTGTATCATTATCCGTGGCTTAGCAGCTGGGAAGCCAACGTGACTCGCTGTTAAGTCATGGCATCGGTCGCCGTGACGTAGGTAAAGTTCTCGGGTAACCATGGTAACAGTTCCAGCGAATCAACCGGTGCCAATCTTCAACAACATAACGTGAGCTTGTATCTGTGCAATCCCAGCGACTTTGTTTCTTTTTGCTGTCTGGTTTCTCTTGCTTTTTTCAACACCTCTCTCCCATAATACAACATATACTCCACTATACCGGTTCCAATTTTCAGCACTGTAGCTCCTTTTCGGTATTGACCAGGTACTGGAGATAGCCAAGTTTCACGCCACCCGAGGTGACTCTTGGTGACTGGAGGTGACTATTGAAGAGCATTGCTCATCCAACACAAATTGAACTTAGTTGAAACAACACTTACAGCATTAACCACATGATACCCTGGAACGTCCAACCGTACATCGTGTTGCATCCTTCCAACGGGGCAAAGTCAGGGGTATGCCACTTCTTTACGGGTGTGCGGATGCACTTGTATCCACCAGCTTGTTTTCCGCACCCGTGAACCTTTCCGTCCCCCGAGCCCCGACAGGCAAGGCAATGATGTACACAAACATTGGGCAATAGCGGGACCGCGGCAATTCGCGGGCTGACCCGTATGGCGGGAGGATACGGTATGAACATGCTGCATGCGTGTGTGTGACCACCTTCAGATTTAAAGCTGCAAACTGTCAGCGGGCTTGAGTGGAGAAACGAATGGGCGCTGCATGACCGCTGCAGTCGATGCGCCCCTAAACCCCAGTAAACAAACGAGTGGAGAAATGATCACAGTGCTTACCAAGCTTGATCCTTGAATCGGGAGTCAGAAGGGATTTTTGGGGCACTTGATGAATTGAGGATTTTTTTTGGTAGTCGCTCAGGTAATCTGTGATATGTGTTAGAATGTGGCTGTGAGGTGACCTGCAGTATGTGCCACATTTTGCAGCCACCCTGTGTGAGCTGTGGTGTCGGTGACATGCGACGAACTGAGGTGTCCACGCAATGACGGACGGTATTTTTCAGCCGCTCCGTGTGACTTGTCGCAGCAGCGGCCGTGATGGCTGGGGGTATCCTCACGTCGAGTATGGACGACCTCCTGCCGAACTCCGTGGACGAGCTCTGCCGCAACCCGCTCATCTGCTCGCTATGCAACCAGGTGACCCACTTATGTGTCCGCCATGGAACCGAGTAACCCGCTCACCTGCCCACTGTACCAGGTAGCTATCTCATCTGCCCGGTATATGACCAGGTAACCGTCTCACCTTCCCGGTATATAACCAGGTAACCATCTTATCTGCCAGGTATGTAACCAGGTGACCCTCTCATCTGCCCGCTATATAACCAGGTAACCCGCTTATGTGTCCGCCATAGAACCGAGTAACCCGCTCACCTGCCCACTGTACCAGGTAGCCATCTCATCTGCCCGGTATATGACCAGGTAACCGTCTCACCTTCCCGGTATATAACCAGGTAACCATCTTATCTGCCAGGTATGTAACCAGGTGACCCTCTCATCTGCCAGCTATATAACCAGGTAACCCTCTCACCTGATCGTTGTATCAGCTAACCCACCCATATGACCGTCATGTAGCCAGGTCACCCGCCAATCTGCCCGGTATGTAGCGAAATAACCCGCTCATCTACTTGCCATACAGCCAGGTAACTCGCTCAACCACCCACAGCGCCAGGAAACCCTCTTCTCTGCCTGCTATGTAGCCAGGTAACTCGCTCATCGCCCACTGGGCCAGGTAACCCTCTCACCTACCCACTGTGTAACCAGGCAATCCTCACATTTACCTGCTGTGTGACCAGGTAATCAACTCCTGTCTAGTGTATGACCAGGCAGCCAGATGCTTTATGCTGGGCCAGGCAGCTTGTCTATTTTGGCCGCCACGTTTTATCATACAGGACATTACTGTTGAGTGTGTATGACATCGACGCATGTCATGTCGTTTCGGCAGACCGCGCAGTGTGCGCATAGCGTGTTGTGTGTGGGTCTGTCTGGTTGTAGTTCACCATCTGTGTGTGTGGCGGCGGCGCGTCGGTCGGATCACGACACTGCCATTCGCAGGTGTACGAGGAGCCCTGTCTGCTGGTCTGTTTCCACTCGTTCTGCGCCAAGTGTCTGCGGGTTCGCGTGGTCGACGGTCGCCTCACCTGCACCGTCTGCAGGTGAGCACCTGGCTGGTTGGTTGGCCATTGGTTTTTACGACACATCGACCGTTGAGTCGTGTAGCGTCGCCAATCTCTCACGCCGATTGGTCGCGGGCGAAGAGTAGCGACAGGTGTGACTCGAGCCTACAACCTCAGGTGAGTACCTGCCTGCACCGTCTGCAGGTGAGTACCTGTCTGTGTTGCTGTAGGTGAGGCTGTCTACATGTACCGTCTGTAGGTGAGGCTATGTACCTGTACCGTCTGCAGGTGAGACTATCTACCTGTACCGTCTGTAGGTGAGGCTGTGTACCTGTACCATCTACGTCTGACGCTGCCTACCTGTGTTATCCGCGGGAGAGACTATCCGCGCGTGCCGTCTGTAGGTGGCACCCGACCTCTGTTGTCTGTTGAAGAAACTGTACCGCCCTTAGCTGATGCGCTCAGCCGCATACCCTGCATATACAATGCGTATACCACGTTCGACATTTCCCGACCTGCGCAGACTTGCCGAGTGGCACCGACGGCTGGGAGACTGCTTCAGCCGTCGACATTTCCCGACCTGCGAAGGCTTGCCGAGCGGCACTGGCGGCGAGGAGACTTATACTATTGTCGGTGGTTGTCTGTGTGCTCAGTAGGCCGGGTTCGGCATGTCGCAAGCGTCCACCAAGGCGACTGACATTGGACGCCTGATCGCGGTGCGTGGACACTGGAATTAGCTGAGATGTAGAGCAGCTAGTGAGGTTCTGGCAGGCTGGGTTTAAGCACGAGCACGTCGTGCCTTGTGGGTCATCCTGGTCACGTGCTCTCAATGAACATACTATATAATGGTTGGGTGAAGCCCTGGTTTATAACAAAGCTCATGATCTGGGGGCCTTGATTACAGAAAAGGAATGAACCAGTAAGTAAGTAAGTGAAGATGTCCAGGTAACAGAATGCTCGTATGACACAAAACCAATGTATTGCGAATATTATCAGTGGATGGAATTGGAATTGGAATTTATGGGCGCGTCGACTGCGTTGGTCATGCAGCTTTTAGTGGATGCGTTATGAGTCTTGTCATTGAAATGTTTTGTTGACGTTCCGTGTTGATCTTGAATAGGAAATGATTCAGTAGCGTAGAAACGTTGGACTTTATTTCGGGTTACCTCTTTTTCAGACCTGAACGAAAAGTCCTGGTCCGAAATGAACAACGGGAAATTGAAATTTGAAATTGAAATCGAAAAGTCCTACCCTCACGTGTTGGGCAGTATTTGATCGTCTTCTTTCTAATATCAGCAATTCTTACCATCGAAGTGTATCATTAGTCTGGCCCGTCTTCAGGGGGGACATCTCCTCACTGAAGATTTTTGTCCGTGGTAGGGGAAAATAGCGAGTGGTAGCTCCTCGAAATTTTCAGTACCTTGCTCTTGATTTTTTTTCTCGCATTTCACGTGCAAGTTTCAACTTCAGGTCGTGTTTGGTCAGTCATTATGCATGCTATTGTAATCACATTTTCCTTGGTGTGCATGCAAAAACGTGCCTAGAAGTTCCCTGTCAAATTTGATTGACCTCTGTTAAGTGACCTGAGGCCGGGTCAGCATAAGGTGAGTTAAGTGGGCTAAGCTTATTTAGACACTCCTTTTATATCGTTTGTTTCTAGTTTTAACGGCCGAAGTGCCATCTAACTTGCATTGCACGTCCCAAATTACCCGATGGGAAATTACACTATGAATCATAGTCAAGGTGAAGGCCACCAAAGTGTTTGCCCGATAATATTTGGTGGATTTTTTTAGGCATCGATAGTTCATAACAGTGTAAAATAATTCACCATGTGGCCTGGAAATGCACAGTTAATGGAATTGTGGTATTTCATCCTCGTCTTCGGTTTTTACCATTTTGGCACATGATGTATGCGCAGTCATGCACACAACTGCTAAATATTGTAAAATGCATGTGACTGAAGCGAAAGGCATTCCGCTTTTTAATCCTTATGTGGCAATCCTTTATTTTCTTCCAATCTTTCACTATTCCCAAACAACTTCTTCCTTCATCCACACAGTTAATGGTGAAGTAACTTTAGGACACTGGTTCATAAGCGTGAACATATAGTGAAATGAAGCTTACTATGGTACTATAATTTAGCGGTGCTTACAACATATCTATGATTTGTGTTTAGGGTCAGGTCAAGAACCTAAGGTCACCGCTAATGCTGGCCCATGCTGAACCAATGCGACTATTTTGATATGTGCTGTGTAGTTAGCTATGAAATGGTTTGCCTTTTAACTCTTCCCAGAAATGTAGATATAGATGTTTTTGAACAGTTGATTTAGGTGTTAAAAACCTCCATTGATATAATGAAATGTATTTTAAGATAAAAGTGACACTATTTTCGGGCCATATTTGTCGAAGTCAAAGTTAAACTCATGTATTGGGATGCTTCCACGTGGTGGCTGTTCTGTACCCAGACAATGTTCTGTGAACACCTCAGGTAAAGAAAATTGCGTCAGAAACATTTCAAGAGCATGCAGCTTATAAAGATTTACACCTCTATAGTAAAGCTAGCGACTCTGCGCCAAAGCGCTTATGAATGCAGAGCGAATCGGTGCTTGCCTGGTGACGGGTGTTAGCGACCGCGACGTGGTATGAAAAACCTCGCTGGGTCTGCGTGAGTCGACATCCTGTGAGATGAAGCTCACCTGCTGACCCAGCTCTGGTCTCCCTCTGCGATACTTGTGACCGCCAGGTAAACATCCTACGAACAGCTTCTGGGCATTGTCCAATACACATGGCTCTGTATACCTGAATGCAATCGTGCTCCCGAACCATCTCTGCAAACTTCAGCCATTCTAATGACACGAGTGCAGGGGACACGTGCTCGTTGCGGTGCACACCGGCGACTAGTCGCGCGGCAAAGTTGACACATTTTTGCACGTGGTGCAGACGGCACTGAGCGGCTCCGCCCCAGAGGGATACACAGTAAAGGATGTGAGGAAAAACGTGGAGCCGGACTAAGAGCTTGAACATATCCGTGGGGAAATGATGGAGAAATTTGTGTAGGGATGCTGTGATGTTGCATTTGCGCACAACCATGAATATGTGAGAATCCCAGCTAAGCTGCTGGTCGAGAAACACCTAACATTTTAACGGTGGGACGTTGAGTTATGATCGAATCTGAAAGAGTGATCTGGGAATTTTTTTATGACACCTTGGTGCCAAAGAGGGTGAATTGAGTTTTGTCCTGGTTAATCCTTAGACTGTTGGACTGAAACCAATTTTGTAGACGAGGTATGGACTCCTCGACCCGTACCTTGAGGCTGGATAGGTCGGTGATGTTGGGTAGAGAATAATCTAGAAGCTGGGTATCGTCGGCATAGGATATTAGGCGGCCATATGGGGGAAAGAGGACAGGTCGTTGATGAAGATGAGAAAGAGGATTGGTCCGATGCTGGAGCCTTGTGCCACGCCGTGAGTCAGGGGAAGGATGGAGGAGCCACCGCTCACCGTCTGCTTCCGGTCGCTGAGGTAGCTGCGGAACCATTCCGTCGACTGCACACCATACCAGCCGAGCTTGGTCAAGGTGACACCGTGATCGACGCTGTCGAAGGCTTTGCTGAGGTCTATCGTTGTTAACAAGGCGACGTGGCCCTTGTCTACCATCTGTAGCATCCATTCAACAGCATCAAGCACGGCGTCCTCCGTACAGTGGTTCGGTCGGTAGGCGTACTGTAAAGGCGAGAGTACATGATTGTCATGCAGGCACGACACCAATTGCATGGAGACGACCTTTTCCGCGATTTTGGGGAGTACAGACATAACTGAGATTGGTCTAACGTTGCTAAGATGAGAACGATCGCCTGACTTAAAGATTGGCGTGACACGGGCGACTTTCCATGCAGTGGGGAAGGCCTGCGTGGCAATAAAATAAAGTTGATGAGATAGAGCAGATGTGGGCCGATGACAGCGAAGCATTTCTTGACGGCGTGGAGAGGGACCCCGCTGACTCCGACCGACCTGGATGAACTCATTCGCCATGTCCCATTAGAGAGCTAGACAGCTAGGTAGAGTGGCGGGGTGCAGCACCAGCGGCATCGCGCACACTCTGGGCGGTCGGGGACCATACTTGGGGCTACCGTTGCGCACCACCTCCGCTGTTATGCGTGAGCCCAACTCTGCGAAGGCTAAATGACCTTTTAGCCTGCGATGGTCTTAAGTCGGCGCGCCCTTAGCCCATCTCTGCGATTTGAACTTGTCTGCACTGGCTAACACATCGTCATCACTCTCGGCGACGAGATGATGACGCACTGTCACCTCTGTCGGTCAGAGCGCAAACTCTTTAAACCGCATCAAAACTGCCGTCGGTCAGTCAGCAGGCCACCATACAGGAACTCACGGCGGGCTCGGAAAAGTTTATTTTCCAGGCGGTTTCGGCTCTGTTGGTAGGTCTGTCGTGCTTCCGGTGTTCTGGATGTCTCCCACTCTCTTCTCGCTGCGTCACGCTCCTCCATGGCTGGCGTGAGCTCGGCGTTATTCCTGAGTCACGGACAGTGCGGATGACGCCGTGTCACGGTGAAGAGCGGGCAGTGCTCATCTATGGCCGCGTTCCAAACCATCATGAGGGCCGTAAGCTTCCCATCAACGTCGGTAGCCTCGTAGAGTTGTCCCCAATCAGCGGCCCAGAAATGAATACTGGCGACTCAGGTCTCGGGTGCGTTTTATTTTAATAGCTGATTGCCATCGGCAGGCATTGCACTTTTCTTAACGGTGAATGCTTGATGCCGTCGTCTCCGCATTGTGTACGCTTACCACCTGCTTCTTAACCACGGAATTCTTTTTTGTCCCAGCTGGCGAGTCTGGGTGGGTCTTCCCCGCCCTTCTCTCGACAGTGAAGCCACGACTGATGGGGTTCTCCACCGAGCACTGTGACGTCTGGGCGTGCCCTCTTGACGCTTCCTCTTCTCTCGACAGTAAAGCCACCGTGGATGGAGTTCTCCACCGGCACTGTGACGTCTCGGGCATGTCTTCCGCCCACTTTCAAAACGGTGGCGCCCCCGCCCTTCTCTCACCGAAGTTTTCCACCGAGACTTACATCTGGGCGGGTCTCCAGTGGCGCCCCGCCCTTCTCTCCACAGTAAGACCACCACAGCGGGTGGAGTTCTCCACCGAGCACTGTGACGTCTGGGCGGGTCTCCAGTGACGCTCCGCCCTTCCCTCCACAGTAAGACCACCGCGCTGAAGGACGGCAACAGCCTGCCGCCGGCCGACGTGCTGCTCCGCTTCCTGGTCGAGTTCTCCACCGAGGCGCGCACGCCCTGCGCCAACTGCGAGACCACCGACAACATCAGCATGTACTTCTGCAACACCTGCAGTGAGTGTGGTCGTGCGTAGTCGGCCAGTGCCCTGGTCAGCAGCTGCGGTGGGTCATGCTGGGCGTGTGGTGCTGCTGCCCAGTGTGTGTAGCATGCCGTCCTGCAATACGCGCGATTGTCTTCCGACACACGATTCAGATTCCCTTCAAAATGTTCGATAGTCATTTATTTTGTAATCGCTGGTAAGACGAGCACCACATCTGTAGGCGATGTCATCAGCCGTGTGAAATGCAAATACAGGAAAGGTATCAATCAAGCATGGAAGCACGTACTACAAGTACTGTTATTGGTAGCGTCTCGTCGCCTCCAGTACATACTTCGGAACATGTTTTTAGGCACTGGCATTACAACACAATCTCTGTTCTGAGATCAGAAGTTAAAAATGTGCTGGTCGCTCTAACTGTACAGCACACAAAAAATACATTGAACAGTATTGATATGCTCGCGAGGAACATACAGAGGTGACTTGTACGGGTCGGTCGTGTCGGGCCATACAAGAAACAAGTCATGAGGTGTGGCGAATTGGTTTATCCCGAGATGTTGTGTATGAGACCGTGTTGGATTCTGCGTGCAAACAAGGGTGTAACGCGGAAGTGCCGGCGAAAGCTGTCATGATGAAGAAGTGGGAGGAGAAATGTGTTCGACCCGATCGACTCGCCCTAAAGCCCAAATAGCAAACAGACTCGCTACATGTGTGTTTTAGCCACACCCATTGATGGGCGCTAAATGACCTCGCCTTAAGCCAAATAATCAATCAAGCTGCAGGCATTCAGATCACCCTACAGTATTGCAATATTAATCTCGCATTTACATCTGACTGGCATATCATCTGGCATCATATTTGCGTAGTAGTCTGCAATTTGGGCCCCGAACTTGAATGAAAAATTTCCAAAATCAGTCTGAAATGACATAATGAATAGGCGATGGACTCTGCGCGGTTTACTGCTATGGTTACGGTTTAATGTTGTGCATCGATATGTATTGGCATACATTGGTACGTATGGGTATGCATCGATCTGTATTGATGTACATTGCTTTGAATTTGTAGGCCACCTCACTGAATACGCGCCAAATGTCCCCCGGTCAATGTTCTGAAATCGGTCGTCTTCTGTGATGTCGTCGTGGTGCGACTCCAAACCCCAGACCGGTTGAAATGGTACCGATGCGGACGGGGACACGAGATAGAAGCTGGTCCTGGTCTTGGGCGTTTGCCGGCACAAACATATTTGCATTTATATATTTATCCTGTTTATTATTATTTAATTATTTGGTGGTTCACGACGCACTCTATGCACATCCACGGCAAATGGCGCCACCCACACTGTTTCGCCGGTGGGCCGCGGGATTGGGAAATGTCCAGAGCGGCGCGAGTGTCCAACCCGGACCTTTATATATCCTGGACCTTTATATTTCCTGTTTTGTTGACATCCGAAGGTATTTGGTACGGTAAGATAGCCGAACAACTGGATTATTATCCAGTCAGATTATAAAAAAATATAGCACTAACTTCGAGCACATATCATATGTGTGTCAACAAACAGAAGAGCAGGGAAAGTTTCGGTCTCGTAATGTCAAGTCAGCACCTAGTTTCGATTGTGTCCCAAAGAAATGGTGCTGTATGAGAATCCAATGAGTGCATCATTGCATGGCGGGATTTTTTCCTATTGTGTCTTTAGCTACTGAGAAAATAAGGGGTATGTGTTCACAAATATGACAAGACCATGAAACAGATTTAATATTGTAGTACAAAAATACGCATCTGATGTTGACCATATCCCGAATATTTTACTCCTGTAGAATAATCAAATAGGTGTATTATTGCGCGGTACCATAAGTGTTTCATGTTATGTGTAATCTGTCAAAATATATTATTGGTGCATTATGACAAACACGGCATTATCAAGATGTGTTTACATTTTGTACTGCCTGAGTCTGCATCCAATTCTGGTCGCATTCCGATGTTTGTGGTGCTGCGAGATAGCGATATAACTGTGTTATCGCCCATTGCGAACAGTTGTTCGAATTTCCCGTATCTTAACCCACAGACAAGCATTTCAGTAAGAAGCCGTCGCAATCCAGTTCCCATGGCGGCAATTATCAAACCTGCTACTGGTGGCGGTAGTTGTCCCGCGGGCCACCATCGACCCCCATCGACCCCCCATCGGCCCCCATCGACCTCATCGACCAGTGTTTACATAATAAACCAGTGGAAGCTCGTGCATGTCACACAAAAGTACATTAGACAAGATGGATCTTGAAGTAGGGATGTATTCATATATACTTGTTTTAATCATGAATCTTAGCCACCGCCCAACGGAGCACTTCACGATTTCCCCCACCAAGGGTGGGGGTTCCCACCCCTCACCATTTTTCCTTGCCAAGGATGGGGGTTGTCATCCTCGCCCATTTTCCCATACCAATAGTGGGGGTTACCACCCACTCGCCATTTTAAACGATTCAAGCCCTCTGATTGAGCTAGATACATGTAACAAAAGCCAGCAACTGCGTGACAGGCTATATTTCATGACATCCAACATGGCTTTGTTATGTCACCCGGTGAACTCCTAGGTCAGGTGAAAGGTCATGTGTCGTCCAAAATTGGATATTTTCCGCTTAATCACGTCCAGACATTCATGCAAAAAGAACACAATCGTGGGCGTGCTCGTATAGATCTCGACGTGACCTATCCGCCGGTGTTTTGGCCATCATAATCTTGCCCTTGGATAAGCCTACCTTCAGTCAAATATTGAGCGTTTGACCAAGCTATCGAAGTAAACAGCTGTTCGAATATATTTTGCACAGCCTCTGGTAGCAAGCGTACAGGAGTTTTGTTTGGAATCGAGAATCGGATAATTCCACGTGACACCCATAGAGTGCGAGCGCTGAATACCAAGATGAAAATCAGGATGGCCACGAATATGTAATGTAGAGGATTGCATGTACTGGACATTGTAAATTCCAGTACATGCTGTAAATTCCAGTACATGCAGTACATGCTGTAAGACGGGCTACGTGTCACCTTACAGCGTGACACGTAGCCCGTCTCTTTTGATTCGATAAATACTTGGCATTTCCTGTACCCCTGACAGCTGCTCTGTCGGAGGTTAGCTATCCTTTTCGTTCCCCTCGTCCATCCTGCTCTGTTCCCGGCATTCGGGTGGACTGTGCTGAAGGTCTTGCCTGTGTTGCAGGTCAGGCGCTGTGCGAGCGGTGTAAAGACGAGACGCACCGCGCCAAGATGTTCTCCATGCACGAGATGATGACGCTGTCGGAGCGGCTGCGCAAGGCCTGCAAGCAGGTCAGTGTGCTGCCGACTATCCCACGTATGCCTGCTCGCCAGCTTAGAGCAGCTCTGGACCAGTGTGCACCACCAATTACGTTACAGAAGCCTGCTCACCATATCACAGCAGCTGTTATCAGTGTGCGCCACCAATTACATTCACAGAAGCCTGCTCACCATATCACAGCAGCTGTTATCAGTGTGCGCCACCAATTACTTCACAGAAGCCTGCTCACCATATCAAGAAGCTCGGGATTAGTGTGCGCCACCCACTATCCGACAGAAGTCTGCTGCCAAGCGACTCACCGGAGAGGCCTGGGATCGATGACCGCCTACGGGAAGGTTTTTCACTTTCTTCGACGTTTCACTTTCTCCCTCATCTCGCCGACTCCCGTTGTCCTGTTCTTTTTCCGGCCGGGGCCCTTTGCGGTGACGACTGGGAGGCCTGCCACGGCCGTTCTAACAAGCCCTCCGCTCGCAGTGGCGTCGACAGTGTTCTGTTCGCAACAACGCCAGCAGTGTTGGCTATAGTGTTGTGGCAGATGGTGTGCTGTTCTAGACACTGACCGCCACATGTGTAAAGGTCTACAAAAATGCGAAAGGATATCGCACGCTTACAAGCCGCGAGATCATGTTAATGCTCGTTTTTCCACTTTCTAACCACGAAAATGACCTGAGGGCGGCAATTGTGAATACATTTGATGGCTCTTGTTCAGACATTTCCAACGTCTTTTCCTGGGTCTCATGGTTTGGGGTTCACGCACGCTAGCCGGGAAAGTTGAAGTCTGATCTTGGCCGGCCGCGAGTAATATCCCAAAATATTGGCCGGTCTATGGACACCTGTAGAAGTAAATGGCCTGGAAACGCATTTTATCATCATGTAGCGTCTTGAAAATTAACTATTCCAACGGAAAAATCTCAACTAAAAGTTGTACAAGTTCCAAACTTTTCCAAGTGCCATTCTTGAATAAATGTTATCAATTGAACATGTGAGTGACACTCCGGGTCATGACGTTCACTCGCACACTGTCTCCTTACAGCGTACACTCCGACAATGTCCCGGTCATGCATTCAGTCTGACATTGTCTCACGCACAGCGCACACTCCGACAATAACGCGTTCGCTCACGCAGTGTCCCGTCCACAACGAGCCACACATCATGTTCAGCACCGACAAGAAGGAGCTGCTGTGCATCAACTGCTTCCGAGAGTACAGCACCGAGTCGAAGCTGCACTGCGTCGACATCGACACGGCCTACTCGGACAGCGTGCGCCGCCTGGAGCGCACCGTGGTGGTACGTGACCTGACCTGACCTGACCTGACCTGACCTGACCTGACTTGATTTGGTGCGGTGGGGCGGGGCTGATCATGACCTGAGATGGGCCCACGGCAGCGGTGCTGGTCCTGACCTGGACGGATCGTGGTGACGCGCGACCTGATCTCGGCGTGCAGCAGCGATACAAGGTCAGACCTGTGCTGGTCGGACCAGGATGCTATTTGTAGGAAATGTCCGCCATTTCTTTGAAGTAACGTTCGGTCACATTGTGCTCACGCGCGAGGCAGATGCTTTACAAGTGCAGCTCGGCATCGTATGTTGACGACAGTCAAAGGAGAGCAGCACAGCTCTATATCAATACACCCTACACTCAGTTGGCTCACTGCCAGCACGTCCTGGTGGGGCGAGGGTGACGATACGTGACCTGACCTGACCTGACGAGGGCGCGGTCTCGGCTTCGGTGCAACGAGTAGTCCATAGCTGTCCCAGAGGTGTATCATTCGGTCCGAACGATAGTGATGCTACCCGTGACCTGACCTGATATGACCATGACCTGACCTGACGAGGGCGTGGCCTCGGCTCCGGTGAAACTAGCAGTACGAAGCCGTCCCAGAAGCGTACCACGTTCGGTCCGAGTAATTGCGGGCAGCGGTGAAACTCGAGCTGTGGTCTGCCGTGCATATACGACACGCATGTTCATACGAGCCGAGCAGATCCCGGCCGACCATCATGTCTGTGCAATCTTCATAACTTGTCTGTTGCAGCGCTTCAGGTAGTGGCTCATTCACTCAGGACTAGACCCGTTCTTTCGATTTGTGTTTCGCCCAGCGTCATTGAGATGCTCTCCTCGAATGATTCATAATTTGTGTTCAAAGGAAAGTTGTTCTTGCGGCGTCGTGCCTCGTGCCCGCACGGTGGGCTTTGCGGCGCGGTCGGCGGCCAGCTGTCGTTCCGGTCAGCACACTCGGCAGCGGATCGTGGTCCTGATCCGAAGGCTCCGCTTTTCAGCCCAAGACGGGAGGGCGTGGTTTGTCAACGTTGTCGGTGGTTGCATTCGGAGAATGATGGGGTTATTTTTGCTCTGCATGTCGGTTTGGAGATACGAGGGTTTGCAAATGCGAGATGACTGGTCCCAGGATCGACAAGCGCGGAGCCGGATTCGACTACGCTCTGCCTCCGCCATTCGTGCCGACCGGTCCAGCGCCGCTAGTGGGCGACTTGTGCCGGTGGCATTGCTGCACTACGCCCAGTTCGGATCGATGGTGGGGTTTTGCGGAGCCGTGTGGTCGGAGCTATCACAAGCCGACGTCCGCACCTTCGGCAATGGTCGTGTTTCGGCTTCAACGCTCGTATGATCCACGGTAGTGTCTGATGTGTGGTGGTTGAGACAGCACCTGGAAAGCTGAGGTGTCCGGGGCGTGGTTCGGCATTGGTGTTGTGGTGCGAGACGCCATCGGTATTCTGCATCACACCACTTGAAGGCCTGTCGAGTGCTAGTCACCATGGACTATGCTAGTTACTGGCGTAATCTCGTCGGCTACGGCGTTGCTGGAGGGCGATTAATGTCATCAGTTGTTCTGCAGCTTTGCCTTGTTTTTTTCATGGCGTGGTATCATTCTTTGTCTACAGCTGGGTCTTGGCCACCGAAACGCGTGTGGACTCGCGCGGCACCGCTGTGTGGGTAGTGATGACGCTGTGTGGACAGTGGTGGCGTTGTGTGGGTAGTGATGACGACAGTGGCGTTTGGTAGTGTGACGCTGTTGGACAGTGGTGGCGTTGTGTGGGTAGTGATGCGCTGTGTGGACAGTGGTGTCCTGTGTGGACAGTGGTGGGTGTGTGGTAGTGATGGCTGTGTGGACAGTGGTGGCGTTGTGTGGGTAGTGATGACGCTGTGTGGACAGTGGTGGCGTTGTGTGGGTAGTGCTGTTGGACAGTGGTGGCGTTGTGTGGGTAGTGATGACGCTGTGTGGACAGTGGTGGCGTTGTGTGGTTGTGTGGGTAGTGATGGCGCTGTGTTGGTAGTGGTGGCGTTGTGTTGGTAGTGGTGGCGCTGTGTTGGTAGTGGTGGCGCTGTGTGGGTAGTGGTGGCGCTGTGTGGGTAGTGGTGGCGTTGTGTGGGTAGTGGTGGCGCTGTGTGGGTAGTGGTGGCGCTGTGTGGGTAGTGATGACGCTGTGTGGACAGTGGTGGCGTTG
This sequence comes from Imbricaverruca yamaguchii, assembly GCA_034440575.1. Classification (NCBI taxonomy): domain Eukaryota; kingdom Metazoa; phylum Arthropoda; class Thecostraca; family Neoverrucidae; genus Imbricaverruca; species Imbricaverruca yamaguchii. The sequence continues at coordinate 2,141,307 of JAOTOL010001597.1, read as the reverse complement.
TGTGGGTAGTGATGACGCTGTGTGGACAGTGGTGGCGTTGTGTGGGTAGTGATGACGCTGTGTGGACAGTGGTGGCGTTGTGTGGGTAGTGATGACGCTGTGTGGACAGTGGTGGCGTTGTGTGGGTAGTGATGACGCTGTGTGGACAGTGGTGGCGTTGTGTGGGTAGTGATGACGCTGTGTGGACAGTGGTGGCGTTGTGTGGGCAGTGATGGCGCTGTGTGGACAGTGGTGGCGTTGTGTGGGTAGTGATGACGCTGTGTGGACAGTGGTGGCGTTGTGTGGGTAGTGATGGCGCTGTGTGGACAGTGGTGGCGTTGTGTGGGTAGTGATGACGCTGTGTGGACAGTGGTGGCGTTGTGTGGGTAGTGATGACGCTGTGTGGACAGTGGTGGCGTTGTGTGGGTAGTGATGACGCTGTGTGGACAGTGGTGGCGTTGTGTGGGTAGTGATGACGCTGTGTGGACAGTGGTGGCGTTGTGTGGGTAGTGATGACGCTGTGTGGACAGTGGTGGCGTTGTGTGGGTAGTGATGACGCTGTGTGGACAGTGGTGGCGTTGTGTGGGCTGTAGTGATGACGCTGTGTGGACAGTGGTGGCGTTGTGTGGGTAGTGATGACGCTGTGTGGACAGTGGTGGCGTTGTGTGGGTAGTGTGACCTGTTCCTTGACAGTGGTGGCGTTGTGTGGGTAGTGATGACGCTGTGTACGTGGTCGTTGTGTGGGTGATGACGCGGTGGACAGTGGGTTGTTGGGTAGTGATGACGCTGTGTGGACAGTGGTGGCGTTGTGTGGGTAGTGATGGCGCTGTGTGGACAGTGGTGGCGTTGTGTGGGCAGTGATGGCGCTGTGTGGACAGTGGTGGCGTTGTGTGGGTAGTGGTGGCGTTAGTGGTGACTATGTGGGCAGTGGTAGCGCTGTGGCCTGTCCGGTCGGGCCTGCCTGGCTGTCGGCCGGCTCGCCTCGCGTTCCCGCCGGCCCTCCTCTGTCCGGTCCGGTCGGAAATGAACCGCTCGGCGCGCCGGACGTCCGCAGGAAGTCACTCGTTAAGCCAGCGGCCGAGCCCTCCCGCCAGACGTGACCCGCTCTGCCCTCTCGTCTCGGTGGCGATCGGCCCGCCCCAGTGGCGATCGACCCGCCCCAGTGGCGATCGGCCCGCCCCAGTGGCGATCGTCCCGCCCCAGTGGCAATCGGCCCGTCCCAGTGGCCATGGGCCTGCCCCAGTGGCCATTGGCCCGCCCCAGTGGCGATCGGCCCGCCCCAGTGGCCATCGGCCCGCCCCAGTGGCGATCGGCCCGCCCCAGTGGCGATCGACCCGCCCCAGTGGCGATCGTCCCGCCCCAGTGGCGATCGTGGCCCGCCCCAGTGGCCATTGGCCCGCCCCAGTGGCGATCGGCCCGCCCCAGTGGTCATCGGCCCGCCCCAGTGAAGAGCGAGTCACCCCAGTGACGATCGGAAAACTAGTGAAGCGCATAAACAAAACGTACTCCACTGATCAGCAATCTCCATCACCTGTGGATGGCATGCCACTCTCAGGCCTGGGAAAATGAACTGTCCCGCCGCCCTGTTGGAGTGTCTTGGAAGCGGCAGTCTCTCCGCCCTGCGGTTCGCCAGGTTTTTCTGTAGACACGATTGATCCTTTCGCTTTCTACTTTGGCATGAAGTCATATCACGTCGCCGTGACACGACCTTATGCCACCATTGCCACCACTGTCACCACCCTACTTTGGCACCGCTGTCATGCTACAGTGGTGACCATCGGAGCGGTGTCGAGGCGTGCGTGGTGCCGCCGGTGGTGCCCGGTCGGCGGAGGCCGGTGTCGGGTCAATTCGCGCGGCTCGGCGTCGCCGCTTTTGTCCAGGGATCGCGTGGGTGTGTGTGCGTGCGCGCCTTCGGTACGATCAATCCGTGTCGAGTAGAGACCGTCGGTGCGAGATTCATCGCACCTCTGTCGACGCGGCTCATTTGGTGATTCTGCAGCACGTCTCGCGTCGCCGGTGCCGAGGGAGGTGCCTTCGGACGGGCTGCACGGCACGGAAACTCTGCAGCACTGATAGTGCGGCAGACGGCAAAATTTAACCTGGCTTAGTAAAATCGCTTCCTCAGATGCTACATACTTGCATACGTTGTGTGCGCGGTGCACATGCGTATTATCCGTACTGGGCTGCTTAGTGACAAGTATCCACTGTGCCTGGGGTATACTGCGCGGTGTCTGCTCGGTTGGGGTGTCTGTGGAGAACATCTGCTGTAACCGGACGTATCTGTGCAGAATATTTGTTGTAACCAGGTGTATATGTTCAGTATCTGCGATAACTGAGTACTGTGCAATATCTGCTGGGTCTGGGTGTATCTGTGTAGTATCTGCTGGGTCGACGTACATATGTGCGCTGCATATGTTATACTGAGGAAGTATCACTGTGAGGACGTCGACTGCCGAGCTCATCTGTGGTGTAACATCCGCCAGATTCGACAGTGTGTCTGGTGGAATATCCACTGGTGGGGTATCCACTGGTGGGATATCCACTGGTGGGGTATCCACTGGTGGGATATCCACTGGTGGGATATCCACTGGTGGAATATCCACTGGTGGGGTATCCACTGGTGGGGTATCCACTGGTGGGGTATCCACTGGTGGAATATCCACTGGTGGAATATCCACTGGTGGGGTATCCACTGGTGGGGTATCCACTGGTGGGGTATCCACTGGTGGGGTATCCACTGGTGGGGTATCCACTGGTGGGGTATCCACTGGTGGGGTATCCACTGGTGGGATATCCACTGGACCCACCCTGCGTCTGTGGTAGACTATGGCGGGCTGCACCAAGGTTTCCGGTGGCACAGTACGAGCTGTATAACGGGGTACCGTTGCACAGTGCGGGCTGTATCAGGGGGCTCTGCGGCGGAGTATGGGCTGTATCAGGGGTTCTGTGGCACAATGCGGCCTGTATCAGGGGGCTCTGCGGCAGAGTATGGGCTGTATCAGGGGGCTCTGCGGCAGAGTATGGGCTGTATCAGGGGTTCTGTGGCACAGTGCGGCCTGTATCAGGGGCTCTGCGGCAGAGTATGGCTGTATCTTGAGGTTTTTGGGGGGCTGGCATAGTATGGGCTGTTCAGGGTTCTGTGGCACAGTGCGGCCTGGGGGCCTGCGGGGTATGGGCTGTATCAGGGTTCTTGGCTTTGGGCTCTGCGGCAGAGTATGGGCTGTATCAGGGGTTCTGTGGCACAGTGCGGCCTGTATCAGGGGGCTCTGCGGCAGAGTATGGGCTGTATCAGGGGTTCTGTGGCACAGTGCGGCCTGTATCAGGGGGCTCTGCGGCAGAGTATGGGCTGTATCAGGGGTTCTGTGGCACAGTGCGGCCTGTATCAGGGGGCTCTGCGGCAGAGTATCCGCGAGCTGCAGAACTCGGTGCGGGACGGCATCATCCTGTACCGGGCGCTGCTGGAGGAGGTGCGACACAACATGGAGGCCGAGAAGACGGCCGTCAGCACGTTCTGCCGGCAGCTGCACGAGACCGTCAGCCAGCTGCAGGAGCGGCTGCTGGCCGACGTGGACGGGTACGGTGGTGTCGGCCCGCCCGGGCGTGCACCACGCGCCGCGCGTGTGTCGCGGAGCCTCGCCGCGTGTGTTGCGAAGCCGTGCCGCGTGTTGCCGAGCCGCACCGCTTGTTGTGGAGCCGCGCCCGCGCCGTGGCGGGGTGCGTCTCTGTCCTGCCAGCTCCGTGGCGTGTGCTGGCTGTGTGTGCGCGTGTTTGTTGTGGCGCGTCGTTGCCGGACAGCAGCGGAATGCGGTCGCCGCGGAATGTGTTGGAGAGCAGGGCCTGCAGTGCCGGGCACGATACGGCACTGAGAAGTGTAGGCAGGAATGCGCTCGACCGCTTTGCAAGCGGTGCTTCGCTGCGTGTTGGCTGTGTTGTCTGTCTGTGGACACAGGCCGCTCGTCTGTCGTTTTCACCTAAGCGTTGTTTGTCTGGCTGCAGTGTACGCGCATTGCAAGGAATATTTTACGCTTGTGCAAGATGCAAGTTCTTCGGAATGTTGGTATTTTTAGTGCTGACAGCCATGCTCGTGATTTACGTACGCGGATGTTTTGTTTTTGCATTGGTGTATTCGCATGTTATTTCGTTGCACGAGCTCGCTTTCCACAATCACTTCTTCTAATGTGGAAACTTTACGTTGCCGTCACCCAGGGTTACTCCCTGCGTTACGCTCACTTTCTCGTTCGGATCATGTTGCTGGTTCCGGGTCAGTTTCGACGTCGCTGTTCTTGTTTTTGTCGTTCATGATGGTAGCATTGTTGTTGAGTTGTGTTCCGCCTCTGCTGTTTCGGTTTAGCCCACCGCCTGAACTGGTTTCAGTCCGGCGGTATTGGCCGTACGAATTTTGTTCATCCATTCGATATATCCTCGCACCGTCTTGGCACCTTGTCCGTGGCACGGATCTTTTATGGTGCTAATAGCTTCGTGTACATGGTCACTGGATGGGCGTAAGTTATTGCATGTAGCAGGCCAACCTGGATAGATCGTTGTTTCCATAGATAATTTAATGGGTACCCAAACTTATACTCTATGTGTTCATATATATATATATATATATATATATATATATATATATATATATATATATATATCTTCGCAATCATCGGTACTACATGTGAAGCATTGATGTCCGATAAGTAACAACTTCAGTTTGTATGCTTGTTGAACCGGAATAACCATTGAAGCCATGGACAGACGAAGTCGGTCCAGGCTGTTTACCACGATGGATACGACTGGTTTAGTTCATCACTTACCATCACCGCTTACCATCACTTACACCACTTACCTACCACTTGCCATCACTTGCCGAGGTATCTATAGAAGTGTATCGTTGCCGTTCATGACCCAGCAACATATCCGCCATTTTGTCGCGCTGTTCGTCGGACGTTTCCCAATCCCGCGGCCCGCCGGCGAAACAGTGTGGGCGGCGCCGTCAGCCGTGATCGTGCGTGAAGTGCGTCGTGAAATACCCACTAGACGAGAGGAACGAACTGCGCTGCTCGTCGTTCCCAGGCAGTACACGCAGAAGACGTCCACCTTCCAGCAGCAGCTGTGTGACCTGTGCTCGCTGCTGCCGGTGCTGCACGTGCACCTGAGCATGTGCACCACCTTCACGCACTCGGCCAACAAGACCGAGTTCCTCGACCTGAGCTACTCGCTGATGGCGCGGCTGTCCGACATCGCCCACATCGGCGTGCCGCTGAGGTGAGGTGCTGTCGGCGGAGGTCGGCTGTCCGTGAGGCAGAGCAGGCAGGAAAGAGGTCAGGATGTGGGGCAGGGTTATTGGGGTGGTGGCAAGGTGGTCAGCGCTAGGGCTCATCGGCTAGTGTCATTGGACAGAATGTGGTGACGGAGGGGTTAGCGGTGTCACTCGACCAGTTGCCAACGCCAGGTGTTGCTACGCAACGACTTTGAACTGAAGTGCTTCCACTCGCCAGCGTGGTTACCCGAACCAGAAGTCGTGGTACTGCTGATGACTGGCTGTGTCACCCTGACCACCAGTTGTGGCGTACCGATCACCTGATGTGTCACACACCGATCACCTAATGTGTCACACACCGATCACCTGCTGTGTCGTTCACTCGGCACACCGACCATGCGCTGTCGTCGGTGTGCCGACAACCTGCCGCTACCCCCCACCCCCTCGCTGACCCGCCGCCGCCGCCCGGCTGACCCCGCGCCCGCGCGCCAGGCCGAGCCAGACCAGCCAGGTGAAGACCAACTACCGGCGCGAGGTGTACCAGGCGCTGGACCCGCTGCTGTGCCCGGCGGCGGCGCCGACGCCCGAGCCGGGCGGCCGGATGGTGCCGGCGATGGGGCGGCGCGCGCACACGGCCAACCGGGTGCGCCTGCTCGACTCGAGCGGTCCGTTCGCCGACCACTGCCGCAACATCGAGGCGCGCCTGCAGGAGATCACCGGCCGGTACCGGCAGCTGCGCGAGATGTCGCCCGACCGGGCCGAGGTCGCCTGTCAGGTCAGCGGCGGCCGCGCGCCTCGGGTCGGGTCGGGTCGGGTCGGGTCGGGTCGGGTCGGGTCGGGTCGGGTCGGGTCGGGTCGCTGGCGGGTGTCCCCGTCGGCGCTGCGGCGGCCGCTGGGTTCGCGCCGGCGGTGGCTTCACGTGCCGGGTCGGTCCGGCGTTGGTCGTGATGTCGCAGCAGCGAGGAACGGCCGGTGGCGGTGGATGCCCGCGCTGTCCCTTCCTTGTGTCCGCCTGCGTCCGCCCCTGCGTGGCCGGTCGCCCCCGCGCACCCTGTGTCTGTTTCTGGCCTGTCGCCGGTCACAGACGGCGGTGTGCGTCAGGGTCAGGGGACAGCAGGGGGCGTCGGGGGACTAAATACAGTTGTGATATGACGTGGTCGGTGAGGCCTTGGTGAGCCCGGTGTCAGACCGGTCGGCGGTGAGTGTTTGTGCGGCGCATTGTGCACACTGTGCGGTGTGGTGTTGGAGCCAGTGGCGTGGCAAGCGATCGGGTCCGGTGGAGCGGGTGACCGGCGGTGCTGACGTGGCAGATGCGGACCATGTCGAGAGCCTGCAGGCGCGTGGACGCGAAAGCTTGAGCTCACCGAGCGCCTGTCTTCCAGACCGTCCGAGCTTAGCCCTCAGGCGCTCGGGATCCCCAGTCACTAACTAACCATTTCGGAGGACACCGAGGAGGAGAAAATGTGTCGCTGGCCTGTGAGGTGGAGGAGTCTCTAGCGGTTGTTGACCTCAGGTGGTGGACGGCGATATCGTGTCGCTGGCCTATGAGGTGGAGGAAGCTCTAGCGATTGTTGACCTTGGTGACGTGTGTTTACCTCAGGTGGTGGACGGCGATATCGTGTCGCTGGCCTGTGAGGTGGAGGAGGCTCTAGTGGTTGTTGACCTCCGTGACGTGTGTTGATCTCAGGTGGTGGACGGCGATATCGTGTCGCTGGCCTGTGAGGTGGAGGAGGCTCTAGTGGTTGTTGACCTCGGTGACGTGTGTTGACCTCAGGTAGTGGACGGCGATATCGTGTCGCTGGCCTATGAGGTGGAGGAGGCTCTAGTGGCTGTTGACCTCCGTGACGTGTGTTGATCCCAGGTGGTGGACGGCGATATCGTGTCGCTGGCCTGCGAGGTGGAGGAGGTTCTATGTTGTTGACCTCGGTAACGTGTTTGACCTCAGGTGGTGGACGGCGATATCGTGTCGCTGGCCTGTGGTGGAGGAGGCTCTAGTGGTTGTTGACCTCGGTGACGTGTGTTGACCTCAGGTAGTGGACGGCGATATCGTGTCGCTGGCCTGTGAGGTGGAGGAGGCTCTAGTGGTTGTTGACCTCGGTGACGTGTGTTGATCTCAGGTAGTGGACGGCGATATCGTGTCGCTGGCCTGTGAGGTGGAGGAGGCTCTAGTGGTTGTTGACCTCGGTAACGTGTGTTGACATCAGGTGGTGGACGGCGATATCGTGTCGCTGGCCTGTGAGGTGGAGGAGGCTCCAGTGGTTGTTGACCTCGGTGACGTGTGTTGATCTCAGGTAGTGGACGGCGATATCGTGTCGCTGGCCTGTGAGGTGGAGAGGCTCTAGTGGTTGTTAATCTCCGTGACGTGTGTTGATCTCAGGTAGTGGACGGCGATATCGTGTCGCTGGCCTGTGAGGTGGAGGAGGCTCTAGTGGTTGTTGACCTCCGTGACGTGTGTTGATCTCAGGTGGTGGACGGCGATATCGTGTCGCTGGCCTGTGAGGTGGAGGAGGCTCTAGTGGTTGTTGACCTCGGTAACGTGTGTTGACATCAGGTGGTGGACGGCGATATCGTGTCGCTGGCCTGTGAGGTGGAGGATGCTCCAGTGGTTGTTGACCTCCGTGACGTGTGTTGATCTCAGGTGGTGGACGGCGACATCGTGTCGCTGGCTTGTGAGGTGGAGGAGGCTCAGTGGTTGTTGACCTCGGTAACGTGTGTTGACATCAGGTGGTGGACGGCGATATCGTGTCGCTGGCCTGTGAGGTGGAGGATGCTCCAGTGGTTGTTGACCTCGGTGACGTGTGTTGATCTCAGGTGTGGACGGCGATATCGTGTCGCTGGCCTGTGAGGTGGAGGAGGCTCTAGTGGTTGTTAATCTCCGTGACGTGTGTTGATCTCAGGTAGTGGACGGCGATATCGTGTCGCTGGCCTGTGAGGTGGAGGAGGCTCTAGTGGTTGTTGACCTCCGTGACGTGTGTTGATCTCAGGTGGTGGACGGCGACATCGTGTCGCTGGCTTGTGAGGTGGAGGAGGCTCTAGTGGTTGTTGACCTCGGTAACGTGTGTTGACATCAGGTGGTGGACGGCGATATCGTGTCGCTGGCCTGTGAGGTGGAGGATGCTCCAGTGGTTGTTGACCTCGGTGACGTGTGTTGATCTCAGGTAGTGGACGGCGATATCGTGTCGCTGGCCTGTGAGGTGGAGGAGGCTCTAGTGGTTGTTAATCTCCGTGACGTGTGTTGATCTCAGGTAGTGGACGGCGATATCGTGTCGCTGGCCTGTGAGGTGGAGGAGGCTCTAGTGGTTGTTGACCTCCGTGACGTGTGTTGATCCCAGGTGGTGGACGGCGACATCGTGTCGCTGGCCTGTGAGGTGGAGGAGGCTCTAGTGGTTGTTGACCTCGGTGACGTGTGTTGATCTCAGGTAGTGGACGGCGATATCGTGTCGCTGGCCTGTGAGGTGGAGGAGGCTCTAGTGGTTGTTGACCTCCGTGACGTGTGTTGATCTCAGGTGGTGGACGGCGACATCGTGTCGCTGGCTTGTGAGGTGGAGGATGCTCCAGTGGTTGTTGACCTCGGTGACGTGTGTTGATCTCAGGTAGTGGACGGCGATATCGTGTCGCTGGCCTGTGAGGTGGAGGAGGCTCTAGTGGTTGTTGACCTCCGTGACGTGTGTTGATCTCAGGTGGTGGACGGCGACATCGTGTCGCTGGCTTGTGAGGTGGAGGAGGCTCTAGTGGTTGTTGACCTCGGTAACGTGTGTTGACATCAGGTGGTGGACGGCGATATCGTGTCGCTGGCCTGTGAGGTGGAGGATGCTCCAGTGGTTGTTGACCTCGGTGACGTGTGTTGATCTCAGGTAGTGGACGGCGATATCGTGTCGCTGGCCTGTGAGGTGGAGGAGGCTCTAGTGGTTGTTAATCTCCGTGACGTGTGTTGATCTCAGGTAGTGGACGGCGATATCGTGTCGCTGGCCTGTGAGGTGGAGGAGGCTCTAGTGGTTGTTGACCTCCGTGACGTGTGTTGATCCCAGGTGGTGGACGGCGACATCGTGTCGCTGGCCTGTGAGGTGGAGGCCTAGTGGTTGTTGACCTCGGTGACGTGTGTTGACTCTCAGGTGGTGGACGGCGATATCGTGTCGCTGGCCTGTGAGGTGGAGGAGGCTCTAGTGGTTGTTGACCTCGGTAACGTGTGTTGACCTCAGGTGGTGGACGGCGATATCGTGTCGCTGGCCTGTGAGGTGGAGGAGGCGCGTCTGCGCCTGCAGCACCGCTGGGACGAGGTCAACACTCGACTGCAGATGGAGCGAGATGTGTTCTCGGCACAGGTCAGGCCACTGCGCCTCCGGCAGGTCGGGCCACCGCGCCCAAGGCAGATCATCAAACTGCCCCACCTCCTGCGCAGACAGATTACGAGTTCGAAGATTGATTCGATTTATGGTCCTGGGACAGGGCAGACATCTGCTTTTAGAATGGACCAAATCACTCATACTAGAACAGAGTACCAGAGTGCCTACTCGTACCACGATAGGTGGGATTTCTGTTCATTGGACATGCGAAAATTGTACTAATTTCATGTCTTGCATCCGGTACAAAATGTCTTTCATTTGTAAGTATTAGACCTAACATTTTTATTTCCCCTTCAGGTTCTTGTATCATTTCAACAATGCATTTTTCCTCTACACGAACAACGCAATGAGACTCCTGATTTGACTGATTTGGTGAGACTTCTAGTTTTGCCCCTGTTGTCGCGTCCGCAGCCTAGGAAGCGAAAAGCTTAGCTGAAGCGGCAAGTCGCAGCAGCAACAGAGTTGCCTCTATCTGCCGCCAGGTGTCCGACCTGCAGCAGCTGCGCGCCGACCTCAACCGCTTCACCATCGCCATCAAGCAGCAGACGTGCGAGCGGCCCGCCTCGTGCGACCCGCTCACCAACTCGCACGGACCCGCCAGCGCCAAAAAGCAGAGGTGGGTGTGCGGGTGGGCGCGGCCCCAGCTGACTGGGCCGTTCGCCGGCGACGCTGAACTGGCCCACGCGGGTCCACCGTTGGCCGATACACGGGCGGTTTCCTGGGGACGAGTCGTCTAGGGGCAAGTTGCCCGTCTCACAATCGAAGATTGTGGGTTCGAGTCTTACCTGTCACTACCCTTCGCCCGCGACCAAACGGCGTGAAAGATTGGCGACGTTGCATGGCTCGACGGTCGATGTGTCGTAAGACCAATAACCGCCGTGCGGTTTCCGTATGCGGCGATTTTGGCGTTGCTCTTGTCAGTTCGCTACGGTCGCTGCGGCTCGGTCGGTAGGAAGAGGCTGGACTCCCGGTCGTGAGGTCGCGGGTTCGAATCCCACAACCGGCAGGATTACCGAGTCCGCGCGCGACCAACCGACGTGACAGGACGGCGACGCTGCGTGATCTGAGGACGCAGACTGGCGAGAAAGGCGGCGTGTGGCCCACCGAGGGTCTCGGGTCTGTCGACTGCAGGTCTCAGGAAGCAGACTGCCGAGAGAGGCGGCGTGTGGCCCACCGAGGGTCTCGAGTCTGTCGACTGCAGGTCTCAGGAAGCAGACTGCCGAGAGGTGGCGGCACACCCGGGTGCGTGTGGCCCACCGAGGGTCTCGGGTCTGTCGACTGCAGGTCTCAGGAAGTGTGGACGCAAATATCGACATCAAGCAGTAATGGGCGCAAAATGACCCAAGATGTCGACGCGCCCCTCAACTCCAATCCACCACCGCCGACATCAAGCAATAATCGTGTCATGCATAGATATGATCAAGCCGCGTGCGGCATGAGATGTTTGCGTGATGTTCTGTCCTTCAATATATGTAGCTCGAAATATGGCACCGTACACAGCACAGTCACCTTCATGGTACGTGTGGTGTCCAATGGAAGCAGCAGCGAGTAAAAATATCCCAACATGTATATTTTCATCTCGATTTCCGTCATACGATGCAACGATTCGCACAGACGATTCTTGCGCTAAAGAAAACCGAACAAATATAACAATTCACTTGGGCCAAAGTCAACGGGAAAACGGTACCCGAACAACTTAGTGGGATTGCCTGTGCCACAGGGTCTGTTTCTAGCGTTGGCGTTTTTACGACACAGCTAACGATGTATCCTACTGTTGTGTACATTGACTGACCATAACACACAAGATACACGACACGCTAGGTAAATTTGAACTTCGAAGTTGATTACTTATAATGCGGCACCGATACTGAAACATAGGTGACGCTGTGTGGTGTTGGCCTCCGCAGGCATTGCTACTGATGTGTGTCGAGACGTGATGCCACAGTGTGCTGGCTGCCTGCTACGTGCACCAGTAGTGGGCTGAACACGACGCACACTGCTCTGGGAGTGTTCACGCGTCGTGCAGTTTGAGGAGTCATCCAGCTGGTGTCCTGCGGCCTCGTTCCTCGTAGCCTCACTGTACCGTGACCTCGGCGTGACTCGTTAACCTCACTGTGGCTTGATCTCGATGTGCCCTCCTAACCTCGGTGTAACCTGTTAACCCCACTACCATCCCCCCGGTACGACCCGTTATCCTCACTGTACCATGATCTCGGTACGACCCGTTAACCTCACTGTGCCCTCATCTCAGTGTAACCGGCTAACCTCACTGCCGTGACCTCTGTGTGACCCAGTGACCTCAGTGCGACTCGATAGCCGCACTGTACCGTGACCTCGGTGTGGCCGGTTAACCTCACTGCCGTGACCTCGGTGTAGCCCAATAGCCTCACTGTGCCGTGGCCTGGGCACGACTCGATAGCCGTACTGTACCGTGACCTCGGCGTGACCGAGTGACCTCAGCACGACACAGCAGTCTGACCGTGTCCGTCTGTTGTGCAGCAGGCCGGAGGTGCCGCCGCGGGTCGACTCGCTGCCCGCGCAGTCGGCGCCGGCCGGCCGGCCAGACGACGGCGTCGCGCCAGCGGCCAAGGCCGGCCACGAGCCGCCCTGGCACCCGCAACAAGGTGGGCCCGGCCGCCGGCTCGGCGTCTGACCGGCCGTCGCCGGCCGTGACCTGTTGTGTCGTGCATGGGCCGGGGCTGCGTCCGCCACGTGTGGACACGGCCGCGGCGGGTGCGCCGGCTCCGGCCGGGCCGCCGGTGCTCGGCTGGCGGCCGCCGGTCTCTCCCGCGCTCTTTCGCTCTGTCTCGCCCGCGCTGCCGCTGGTAGAGTCGACGTCGCCCCGGGTGCTGCGGTGTAGTCGTGTCGCCGCCTGACAATAAAGTGTGCGCCTGACCCGACTGGCTGTGTGTGTGTGTGTGTGGCATGCGCGGCTCGACAGACGAGCCGGCCGGCGACGGCTACACTCGCTATGATTTCTGGCGATCTGCGCCGGCGGCCGTGCGTGCGGCTGGCATTGCGGTCTGTTGACCGGTCGGTCACGGTTCTGCCGCTGCGCCTGCGACGTGCAGGCCGTTGCGGTGCCTAGCGAGCACTCGTACGCCGCGAACGCGCATGGCAACGTACTCTTTGTGGCGGGAACGTGATGAATACAGTAATTGCAGTATATTGCATGCGAAAATATTGTTTTTGTAACCTAAGAGCATCGCTAGCTGTCCCGAAGAATCTTGAACAGCTCAAATAGTAAAACAGAATATTTTGTGTATTCATGAGTGTGGAGGGGGAAGTAGTGCGACGCTCCCCTTTCTTACACGAGAATAACCATAGGGCATCACTATAAAGAAATGGCTTCCATTGTGGCCTACGCCTAAGAGCGCTACATAACCAGTGGCAGTCGATGCGACCCTAAGCCCAAATAAGCAATCAGTGTAGCCTACGCCCCTCCCACTGCGAACTTTATTTTCCGAAATGTCGACTTTTCGCCCCCGGTGTTAGTGTTGTCTCGTGTGCTTCACCTTTCTGTTTCGGACATTGCGATAACCCTTCAGCTCTTAATACCAAGTTAATTATTACATATCAAATCATTCCGAGTACTTCGTGTTGCGCGCCTGCAACACAGCACACATACTGCAAGACATGTATCGCAAAATACGGATGGCGTCATGTCGACAGAACAGTTGATTGCGTGTCCTAACATAGTATCTTGGTTGATCATAATGGAATTTGAAGCGTAATTACTGCTCGATGGTTTTCCGAGTGTTACTACAACCCACTGAATATCGCAAAGATGCTTTGAACGATAATCAGCTACGATTCAGGTGAAAAACGTAAACCAACAGACAACACAATGCATGTGTGTATGATAGGGGGATATTTCGCCATTGAGCGATATTGATATATCAATATATATATATATATATATATATATATATATATATATATATATATATATTGCATATCATATATCCATCCAAGTTTCGTCATGTGGCTCTGTCATAGGCCTCCGTCATAGCAGCGTCCATTGCAAGTACAAAGCAAGGCAAATACCCTCCTGATTTATTCTAGGCTGACCGGACGATCTGAGGTAAGTGTGGCTGGTTGTTTAGTGTGAACTGACCCGCATGAGTCCACCGCTGCCCTGTGCCGTGCTGGCAAGTAGACGCACGGCAGCGGAATACTTGCATGCAACTAAACCCGGACCAGGTGAACTCTTCACTTGCAATAGACCAATAGTGCGCTGTCATAAGGGCGTTTATGAAGCAGTGTTCGATGCTGCACGTCTGAATGCAAACGAAAGGAACATTTCGACGCCAATAAAAGTTCGTTGAATCGTTCCTTGAGCGAGATACTTCCACCACTGCATGGCAGTAGTGATACAAGCACTGATGCTAAGCCGCCAGCACCGTTGCTGAAACACATGCAGCGTATTGGAAACGGAACCATAAACTATGTGAAGTGTAGTCTTTGTTCGTGCATAGCGTTATCGCATGACCTTTCACGTTCACAACGTCGTCGTCGTTTCACTTTCGTGATACAAGAGGACAAATTGATTCCCATAAATTTAAATATCCACTTGTACACAAATGCATGGCGTCACCCCCACTCGCGTCGTATACACTGTGTCGTCCTCTGTCGACAGCCGGCGGAGACGGAGGTCGTCCGGCGAGCCGCGGCGCGGCGCCACCGGCGCCGGCCTCCTGCACGCGCCGCGAGCCGGCCGGCGGCGAGTCGCAGCGCGGCGTGATGACGCAGCTGCGCGACGCGATGCGGCGCGGCCGCGAGCGCAGCGCCGAGCGCTGGCGCGACGCGTCGCCGCGCCGCCCGTGGGGCCGCGACCGGTCCGAGGAGCGCTGGCGCAGCGACGACGAGGGCCTGATGGACCGCGAGCGGCGCATGGTGCCCAAGCTGACGTGGTCGTCGCGCGGCGACGGCCCGCCCATGGCGGCCAGCACGCACGAGCAGATCGGCTGGCGCTCGAGCGCCAGCTGGCCGCGCCGCAAGGCGCCCGTGCTGACGCCCATCTCGCCGCGCGACGTCAACACAGACTACAGCGCCGGCTCCATCACCAGCATCGACTCGCAGCCGTCCGAGGGCGCGTCGCACCCGTCCGGCTTCACGAGCATCGACTCGGCGCTGGACCGCACCGTCGAGCGCGTGATCACGGGCATCGAGCGGTCGGCGCAGCGGGCGCGCGGCCGCGAGCGCGCGCCGCGCCGCGCCGCCGGCGACCAGGTGTGCCAGCTGGGCCGCTTCACGGTGGCCAAGGTGTCGCGCGACCCGGCCGGCCGCGACACGGCCATCAAGATCTCGGCGCGCGTCAGCGAGGTGCGCTCGGCGCCGCCGACCGGCGAGCGCCGCCTGTTCCGCCGGTCGCGGCCCAAGCAGCGGCCGCGCGCCGAGGCGTGCGAGAACAGCTCGCCCACCGACGACGAGCGCCGCCTCGCCTACTCCGACTCCGAGTCGAAGGCGACCGGCCGGCGGGCGCGGCGCGGCGCGCCCCGCCGCCAGAAGTCGGCCGACGAGTGCGACGTCGCCGGCGCCGGCCACGCGCTGCGCACCGTCGACGGCGGCGTCCGGCGCGCCGACAGCTTCGAGGGCCACGAGCAGACGGTGAAGACGATCGTGGCGGCCGTGCAGGAGTCGCGCACCACGCGCCGCCGCAAGAAGTGATGGTTCTGCGCCGAGTTCGTCCTGACCAGTCCGCGCGCCGAGCGCAGGCCGCGCCGGCGGCCCGCCTCCGAGCCGCGCGCGCCGCCGGCCGGCCGGGACGACGCTCGGCGGCAGCCACCGGCCTGACACGCCCACACGCTCAGCTGCGCGCAGCGACGCTCTCCCAGTACAAGGCGTGACGCGCGCCGCCGGTCGCCGCGTCTTCACAGGGTATGCGACGAGTTGGCGCTCTTTGATCTCTGTCCGCGCGCGTGAGTGTGTCGTGCGGTGCGCCCGACGCGGCCCGGCGTTTTCCTCTCTCCTGTCGGTGTAGTTTGCGGTGTGGCCGGCGGTGCGGCGGCGCGCTTGTGCGCCCGGTGTCAGGTGTGACGAGGTTGGGTTTGCCGTGCGACCCTGACGCGCGCCCGTTCCGTGCCCGTTCCGTACCCGTTCCGCGCCCATTCCGTGCCCGTTCTGCCCGTTCCACGGGCGGCTGCTCGGCACACGGGCCGACTGTTGGCGGTTGTGTGGGCGGGTTTCGGCGCGGACTATTGTCGATTCTTGCCAACACCCAGAGGCGCGGGGGCGGAGATCACGTGCCACCCGGTCGGAAGCTTCGCTGCGTTTCCTCGCAGGTGAGGCTTCGACGTGCTGCTCATTGTCTTGGGCGGCGCCGCCGAAACCAGTTGTATTTGGCCTGCGCCTACAACTGTGTTAAATCTGAAAGAAGGCTGGCTAACAAGGCGCTCCAGCACTCATCAGAGGTCTGCCGGAGCTCACTGACGGCGGCAGGTCGCACCGTGAACGCAGCAGGTCATGTCGTGACCGCAGCAGGTCACGCCGTGACTGGAACAGATCGAGGCAGCGGCGCACCCTGGCGACCGACAATCGGCTGCTGTGGCTGGACACGGCCGACCAGCCGCGGACGGTGCAGCAGAGCTGACTCGCTGGGCATGTGTTGTCACCTGGGCTAGTCAGGGGCGTACCCGCTCGGAGACCTGACCTGGACTGACCTGGACTGACCTGGCCGGACCTGACCGGACCGGATCGGTCCGGACCGGACCGGACTTGACCGACCAGCCGCGGACGATGCAGCAGACCTGATTCGCTGGGCATGTGTTGTCACCTGGGCTAGTCAGGGCGTACCCGCTCAACACGACGGCACACCCACCGGCCGACCTCACGACCGGACTTGGCCGACCAGCCGCGGACGGTGCAGCAGACCTGACTCGCTGGGCATGTGTTGTCACCTGGGCTAGTCAGGGGCGTACCCGCTCGGAGACCTGACCTGGACTGACCTGGACTGACCTGGCCGGACCTGACCGGACCTGACCGGACCGGACTTGGCCGACCAGCCGCGGACGGTGCAGCAGACCTGACTCGCTGGGCATGTGTTGTCACCTGGGCTAGTCAGGGGCGTACCCGCTCGGAGACCTGACCTGACTGACCTGGACTGACCTGGCCGGACCGACCGACCGGACCTGACCGGACCGGACTGGCCGACCAGCCGCGGACGGTGCGGCAGACCGGCTCGCTGGGCATGTGTTGTCACCTGGGCTAGTCAGGGGCGTACCCGCTCGGAGACCTGACCTGGACTGACCGCCATTGGCCGGACCTGGCCGGACATCACCGGACCTCACCGACCGGACGACCGACCAGCCGCGGACGGTGAGCAGACCCGCGGCTGTTGTGGGGAGGCAGGGGGTGTACACAGCCGGACGGTGCAGCAGACCTGACTCGCTGGGCATGTGTTGTCACCTGGGCTAGTCAGGGGCGTACCCGCTCGGAGACCCGACCTGACCTGACCTGACCTGACCGGACCTGACGGGTGATGTGGCCGAGTCTCATGTGGTTGCCAGGTGCAGGTGGACGGACGCGTTGGCGGCCTCCGCTGCGGGCTGGGCCGCGCCGGAGACGGTCGGGGCCGTTTTGAGGGGCTGGGGTTGATAGGTGGTCGTCTGGGCCAAACGAGAGCGGTGTCGGCACGAGCTGACCGGAGGGGCACAGCTAGTCAGGCGAGGCGTGTTGAGCGCCCGTCAGCTGACTAACGAGTGCCGTCTACGCTGACGTGGCCCGTAACGGCTGGCATTCACACGGATCGGATAGATGAACCACTGCGGTCGAGGTGACAGGGTAAGGACCCGTGGCACGGTTGAGCGCCTGCCTGACTGAACAGGCAGCTGCTGCTATCGGTTTGAAATGACGCTGGGCAAGCGGCTGGCTAATCCGATGGAGGCTGGACAGGGCTGACAAGACCTTAGGGGCTTGGCAAGGGGTGACTAGTCCGGTGGAGGCTGGACAAGCGGGTGATTAGTCCGGTGGAGCCTTCGCAAGCGGGTGCCTAGTCCTGCGCAGGCTGCGTATGCGGGTGACTAATCCGGTGGAGGCTGGGCAAAGGGCGACTAGCCTGGTGGAGCATTTGTTGATGAATTGAAATTGGCTGGATAAAAATGAGATGGCTTCAAATAAACACCCCAACAAATTAACGGTAGCTGTAATAAAATAGCTGGAGAAATTTCTCGTTCGATAACATAACTAACAAAATGAACATTGTCGCGACGTTGCTGGCGGTATGATGTGAGGGCGCGAGCTTTTCCCGGTTTCGTCCACGCCACGATGATGTGACCGTGTCGAAGCATTGAGCGGCCAGCCGTCGGCAGGCGAGCCGGGTTTTCCCGACGGCCGATTGGTGGGATGTTGCCGACGCGAACATCACCGGCCGGCCGGGAACGGCCGCTGAACAGTGTTAGCAGGGTTGTCCGCCTGTCTGCGGTGTGAGGCCTGTCGTGGAGGGTTGTCCGCCTGTCTGCAGTGTGAGGCCTGTCGTGGAGGGTTGTCCGCCTGTCTGCAGTGTGAGGCCTGTCGTGGAGGGTTGTCCGCCTGCCTGCAGTGTGAGGCCTGTCGTGGAGGGTTGTCCGCCTGTCCTCAGTGCGAGGCCTGTCGTGGAGGGTCGTCCGCCTGTCCTCAGTGTGAGGCCTGTCGTGGAGGGTTGTCCGCCTGTCCTCAGTGCGAGGCCTGCCGTGAAGGGTTGTCCGCCTGTCTGCAGTGTGAGGCCTGTCGTGGAGGGTTGTCCGCCTGTCTGCAGTGTGAGGCCTGTCGTGGAGGGTTGTCCGCCTGTCTGCAGTGTGAGGCCTGTCGTGGAGGGTTGTCCGCCTGTCTGCAGTATGAGGCCTGTCGTGGAGGGTCGTCCGCCTGTATGCAGTATGAGGCCTGTCGTGCAGGACCGCGCCAGTCGTGCTCGCTGTTCGCTCTCTAGACGTGTTGTGGTTTGCGGCGGTGCCGGCGGCCGGGGGCGCCCATTGTGTGCAAACGACCCAGACCAGTGCGCCGGCAGGAGGCTGGTCGGGCTGGGTCGACTGCGCAATGAGAGCGGCTGGGGCGCGGGAGGGGTAGACGCTTCTGTGACCAAGCTAGCCATCTGCCAAACGGTGTGGGCGAGTCCATGTCTTGGATCGAATCTGCGTTTGTTGTTAGCTGTTCTCCACTTGGCTTCCAGACAAATACAAAGCCGACTGCGCGTCGTGTGTGCTGGCGCCAGACCCGTCCGAGGAGGAGCTGCGTTTGCAGTCTGCATCTGACCGACTGGGTCGCCGCCATTGCTCTTCCGCCGTGTGCCCGCAAGAAAGCGTTTCTGCCCAACACTGTCAGGCGTACACATTAGCATTATGGATACGCCCAACACTGTCAGGCGTACACATTAACATTATGGATACGCCCATGCACTATCAGGCGTACACATTAACATTATGGATACGCCCAACACTGTCAGGCGTACACATTAACATTATGGATACGCCCAACACTGTCAGGCGTACACATTAACATTGCATTATGAATACGCCCGTGTATTGTCAGGCTTACAGATTAACATACTGATACGTCCATACTTTGTCAGGCGTACACGTTAACATTATGGATACGTCCATAAATTGTCAGTCGTGCACGTGAACATTGCATTATGAATACGTCCATACGTTGTCAGGCGTACACATGGACATTATGGATACGCCAATACAGTGTCAGGCTTGGTATTTAGTACGAGGTCCGTCACCATTGGCACGGGCCCATGTGAGTGACCGAGGCTGCGGCCTCCGTCGCTCACATGGTTCATGGACCACATCATGGTTAATCGGTATGGATATGAATACCAAGCCGCAGAAATTCCCCTGGCTGCTCCAATTCGACAAATAGACCAGTGGCCGTAACACCGTAGTACTTGTTAGCTCAGTTTGCGATGATAGCTCATGCACGTGGCTAGCTGATATTGGAAGACCGCTCTGGGTAACAGTATCTCTCCCAGGAATTTTGTTCTCAGCCTTCCCACTGCAACACAGGTTAGAATGATAATGTGAAATTTACTTTGCAGTCGTTGCAATTTGACGTGTCTTTCGTGTCCATCCAATACATGATTGATTACACTGGCCTGCGTTTCAAAACTTTTTTCTTCTTCAAAATGTCGGAAGTTTCTCAGCTGTTCTAATACAAGTTTGGTGTGCTGAATCCGAAAATACTATCCATTTTTCTCGATTAGCTCAAGTTTTTACACTACGTCAAAGATAACAACTCACACACTAATGTATCAGTATGCATACTGCAGTATGATATATCAGTAGCGGAGAGAAGTGAGAATTGGGACGCGGGAGAAAAGGGACAAAGCAATTATCTTTTCAAGTACAAGTCCAACGCTGCTTTTTATTATGTAATATTTTCTTATTAACAAGCGGCAGCGTTGGCAAGCACCGCCGTCTTCCTTTTCGACGCGCAACATGGCTATGTGAACAGTGAGTGGAAAAGGTTCTTATTTTGGGGCGTCAATAACTCGTTTCTTGGGATGGTATCATCAAATGTGTTGTTCAATTACGAATATATTACTAACATGGAATTTTGCAACATTTGACAAGTGTTTTTGCTATTTGCTGGTGTGTGTTCGACATACGGATCTGTTTGATGGAAATTGGTGATAGTGGGAGAATCGGGACAAGCGTCCCAATTCTCACAGCCAGTCCCATTGTAATGTTACATGTAATTAACCCGTCATATCGCAATAAGAAATTTGATTTTAGTAAATGTAAGTAAATGTTAGTAAACTATCTCAATGAAACTACTGTCAACTGAGCCTGTAATTAACCCATCATATCGCAAAAAACATTTGATTTTAGTAAATGTAAGTAAATTTTAGTAAACTACTTCAATGAAACTACTGTCAACTGAGCCTGTAATTAACCCGTCATATCGCAATAAAGCATTTGATTTTAGTAAATGTTTTTAGCATCCGTCGAAGAGCTACTAACGGACTAGTTTAGCAAGAAGTAGGGACAACACAGACTAACCTTTACCTATTTTAATTCACGTCCCAAATCTCCTTTTGAGTCCCATTTCTCACTCACCAATCCCAATACTCCCTCACTCGTCCCAATTCTCACTAAAATTGCACTTTTCATTTTTCTTGAATAACAGAGTAGATTCATTACTTTTCATTTTCAAATTTCAGTTTGCGGCGCACAAATGTCTGGGGGTTACTTTGAAATCAGGAATATGTCGCTCGCTGCAATGACACGGGTGCAACGGCGTGTCAAATTTGTGGTCCGATTTTTGTCCCAATTCTCATCACTCCCCTACTGGATGCATCTTCTCTAATGTCGTTTTTGTGTATTTCCAGGTGTAATTTGAAGTCATGAGTCGGCAGTGTCAAAATCATCCAGACAGGTTCTGTTACATATGTGTAAAGGTCACCCCACCAGATCGCCAGGCAAGCATAACCGACTTTGTAAAAAAGAGTTACCACGCATATTTTGGAGTGAAACTTGGTGATCGGGACAAGCCGTTTGACCCTCATATCTGCTGCAAGTCATGTGTGGAAGGCCTACGAGCCTGGAAGAACAAGACCAGGAAATCCATGCCGCTCGGTATTCCCATGGTGTGGCGGGAGGGAAAGGATCATACCACCGACTGCTATTTTTGTATGACAGATCTGAAAGGAGTAAATCGAAAGAAACAGAAGTATGTAAAAGATTCGGATGTGCCATCAGCCATCAAGCCAGTCCCTCATGGTCCAGATGTCCCCATCCCTGAACCCGATGTCGACATCGAGTCATCTTCCGACTCTAGTGGGGATGAAATGGACGCAGACGCGTCTGGTGCATATGAACCGGCCGAGAACGATCGACCGGTACCGTTAAACCAAGCTGAGCTCAATGAACTAACGAGGGAACTGAACTTGTCCAAGGAATCTGTTCAGCTGCTGGGTTCATGGCTCCGCGAGAAACGTTTGCTGGCGCCCGAAACGACATTCTTTTGGTATCGGAATCGCGAAAAAGAATTCAGAGAATACTTTACCTTCGACGAAGAACATTCTCTAGTCTACTGCAACAACATCGCGGGCCTAGTAGAAGGAATGGGTACAGAGTACAACCCGGCAGAATGGAGGCTGTTCATAGACTCCTTGAGTGGGAGCCTGAAGGCAGTTCTTCTGAACAACGGCAATAAGTTCGCGTCGATTCCTGATGGACACTCCGTGCAACTGAGGGAAACGCATAACAGCGTGGAACTTTTGTTTTCTGCTTTGAACTACAAAGAGCATGGTTGGCTGATCTGTGGTGACCTCAAGGTAGTAGGTCTCGTCCTTGAGCTGCAGGGCGGCTACACGAAATATCCATGCTTTATATGCCTCTGGGACAGTCGGGGCGACAAACAGCACTATGTACAACGCGACCGGCCATCCAGGCGTGCACTTGAACCTGGCTCCCACAACGTGCAGTCACGCCCCCTGGTTGAACCACAGAAAATCCTACTTCCACCACTCCATATCAAACTCGGTTTGATGAAAAAATTTGTGAAAGCACTGGATAAAGAAGGACGAGGATTTGCATTTTTGGGACAGAAATTTCCTCATGTGAGCAGAGAGAAGCTGAAGGCTGGTGTATTCGACGGTCCTCGGATGAGGGAGCTCATGAAGGATACTCGATTCGAAGAATGTCTGGAACAGTCTGAGCTCTCTGCATGGCTGGTCTTGAAGTCAATCATCACCAACTTCCTGGGTAATCACAGAAGTGCGGAATACGTGAAGGTCGTCGATGAGTTGATGGACAGTTTTCAGCAACTTGGTGCTCGAATGTCGGTAAAAATGCACTTCCTTAGGTCCCATCTATATTATTTCCCAGATAACTGTGGAGATTACAGTGAAGAGCAGGGAGAACGCTTCCAGACATACGGGTAATGGAAGAACGCAACCAAGGTCGGTGGGGTGTGAACTTTCTGGCGGACTGTTGTTGGTGCCTGAAGAGGGATGTCCCATCTGCTCAACACAGTCGGAAGTCCCTGAAAAGGCCATTTATTCCGCAGTAGTGTGTACTGTTGGGATGCGCTCTGAATACACTTATGGTCCATCTGTTTGGAGTTTAAACCTTTATTTATGCTTCTGTCGGATTCGCTAGTAAACCAGTCAGAGCAATGTTTTGGTTCATATGAGTGAAATAACATATTTAAAAAATCGAGCTAATCGAGCAAAACGGATGCCATTTTCGGAATCAGCATGAAAAACTGACCTAAAAACAGCTGGGACACCCTTAACCTTATAAATCACTCAGACCAGTGTTATTGATTCTATTTATTTATTTATTCGCTTTCCATCCAAACGGATGAGCTATTTTGAGTTTCGCCAAAATTATATCAGCTAGACTCGGTCTCCCCCTATTGTCAGCTGAGCCGGTGCCGAAGATCCTCAGAAGAGCCTTCAAAGGATTCCCAGTGCCGAGCGCCAGCACCAGCACCATCGCGGCGCTTCCACGCGGTCAGCCCGTATGTTGCGCCACCGGTAATGTCGCGGCCACCACGCCTCGCCGTGACCGGGTCACGGGCCGACACCGTGACCAGGTCACGGGCCGACATCACGACACCCGGCTGGCGGCCACCGCCCGATGACCGGGCAACGGCCACCGCCCGATGGCCGGGCAACGGCCGGGCCAGCCGCGTCGCGTGCAGAGCGGGTCGCGTGTGACCTGGCGCCATGCGGGCCGCCGCTGGGAGGTGGGGATTTTGCCGGGCCGGTGTGCCGCGGGCGGGGCCGGGCCGGGCCGGGGGCGGGGGCAGGCCGCCGCCGCTGACAGTACGGTGTGCGCGGCGCCGCGGGTCGCAGGCACGGAGCGGGCTGTCGGCGGGTGTGGCCGCCGTCGGTGAAGGCTGCACCGGAGCCCGGCGAGGCCGAGCCGGCGGGAGCACGTGCGGCTGCGGCGCAGGACCGTGGGCGCGGAGAGGAAGAATCGTGGAGACGCAGAGGAAGGGCCGTGCTGACGGAGAGGAAGGACTGTGGAGGCGAGGAGGAAGGGCTGTGGAGGTGCAGCGGAAGAACTATGTAGGCTGAGAAGGAAGGACTGTGGAGGCCGAAAAGGAAGGACCGTGGAGGCGCAGAGGAAGGACTGTTGAGGTGGAGACATGTGAAACACTGACAGGAGATTCGGTCCATGCGGCACGCAGCGGTTTGGGTCAGTGCCTGTCTGGACCGAGGTCCGTGAAGGCATGGACTGAAGTCAGTACAGGCATGGACTTGGGCCGTGAGGATCTGGAGTGAGGCCGTGAAAATCTAGACTGAGGCAGTGAAAATCTGGGCTGATGACCGCGAGGACGTTCGCTGAGGCCATGAGGACATGGGCTGAAGTCAGTGAGGACCTGGACTAAGAAGTCAGTGAGGAGCTGAACTGAGGCCCGTCAGGATATCAACTGGTGTCATTGAGTACCTGGACCGAGGTCAGTGAGTACCTGGACCGAGGTCAGTGAGGACCTGGACTGAAAAGTCAGCGAGGAGCTGAACTGAGGCCCGTGAGGACATGAACTGGGGTCAGTGAGGACCTGGACTGAGGTCAGTGAGAACTTGGACCGAGGTTCGTGAGGACGTGGCCTGAGGCCATGAAGACATGGACTGAGGTCAGTGAGGACCTGAACTTGGGTCAGTGAGGACCTGGACCGAGGTCAGTGAGGACCTGGATTAAGCTCAGTGGAGACTTGGTCTGGTGTCAGAGAGAACAAGCGATCGGTGAGGAATATGACCGAACTGAGTGAGGACTAGGACCGAGTTTGTCAGGGACGAGTAGTGTCGAGACCAGGGAGGGCCGGCCCTCACATAACTCAGGACGGCACCGGCTGGGGAGCTCTCACTTCTCGGAATGGATACCCGACACCACCGGCCGAACATTGGCCCCACCACCACAACCACCACCACGCTCGGGTAAGCATTGGCTCACCGGATCAGTTTACGTGCGCTACTGACGGTGGCGGGCTGCAGTAGGAGAGGATGTGTTCCGCTAGCATAGCCGACGTTCCCGTGCTCCCCTTCTCCCCACCCCCACGTAAGCATTGCTCTTCTCGTGCTCCGCCCTGATGCTTCTCTTGCAAATTAAGCAATGCAGATGCTTCTTTCGTGAGCACATTAAACCGACAGACTGCCAAGCGATATAATCAGACAAAGCTACCTTTTGGGTTCAAATTTAATTGGCACATGGACGCCCTGAAGTAAAAAAAAACGTTCCGAACATTGTTTGACATCGGCGATGCGATGTGAACCTGCCTTTAATTTGTATGTGCGCAACGCGTGTGATGCACATAAGTATGATTATGTACGTGCATTATGTATGTGCATTCAAACATGTACACTACTATTCAAACATGTACACTACTATTCAAACATGTACACTACTATTCAAACATGTACGATACTATTCAAACATGCAAGTGTAGGAAGCATGCCTTTGGTGGTCGACACCGTTGTTCGTCATAATACCTACTTTTAGCTAACTGTCTATACTGGTCGACATCCGCTGACTCGTAGAACGATGCCACACATTCCAGTCACCGTCGCCTCTGCGCCACCGCTGGTCTGACCGTGCGCGGCTCGCTGGGACTGTAGCGCCTCGCCGACGCGACGTGTTCTCGCAGCGTTTTGTCACGGTTTGGCGGGCACACGGATAGGGTTGTCGGCCGAGCGCGCAAATGTTTCCCTTCGCGAGGGCCGACCAGTGCCCGGTAGCGCCGACCCGGCTGGCGAGGACGCCAAGTCACCGGCGCGAGCCTCGGGCCGCAGCCCGCGCCGGCTGCCGGCGCGATTAATCGTGCACGAGCGCGCTTCCTGCGGCCGGCCGCTGCTTGTCGGCGCATGTAAACACTTCCGCTGAGGCCGGCGCCGTCCGGCATCCTCCCCCGAGCCGCCGGATGGGTGGGAGCCGCCGTCTGACATCCTCCCGAGCCGCCGGATGGGTGGGAGCCGCCGTCTGACATCCTCCCGAGCCGCCGGATTGGTGGGAGCCGCCGGATGGGTGGGAGCCGCCGTCTGACATCCTCCCGAGCCGCCGGATTGGTAGGAACCGCCGGATGGGTGGGAACCCCATCAGGTCACCTGCGCCAGCCGGCAGGCGGCAGACGACAGACAGCCGCTGCAGCCACCACTGCGGGCGGTCTGCTGTTGTCACTGGTCCACTGGAGCCCATACAGTGATCACCCCTCGACCGGGTGGTCCGCTATGGCCACTAGTCTATTGGAATCCGGTACACCGGGCAGCCATGTAAGGCCGCCATGTAGGATCGCCTGGGTAGTGTCATGTCGCACACCTGGTACACCTGGCAGCCATGTATGGCCGCCATGTAGGATCGCCTGGGTAGTGTCATGTCGCACACCTCGGTACACCAGGACGCCATGTAGGATCGCCATGTAGGATCGCCTGGGTAGTGTCATGTCACACACCTGGTACACCTGGCAGCCATGTATGGCCGCCATGTAGGATCGCCTGGGTAGTGTCATGTCACACACCTGGTACACCTGGCAGCCATGTATGGCCGCCATGTAGGATCGCCTGGGTAGTGTCATGCCACCCACCTGGGTACACCTGGCAGCCATGTATGGCCGCCATGTAGGATCGCCTGGGTAGTGTCATGTCACACACCTGGTACACCTGACAGCCATGTAAGGCCGCCATGTAGGATCGCCTGGGTAGTGTCATGTCACACACCTGGTACACCGACGCCATGTAGGATCGCCTGGGTAGTGTCATGCCACCACCTGGTACACCTGGCAGCCATGTATGGCCGCCATGTAGGATCGCCTGGGTAGTGTCATGTCACACACCTGGTACACCTGGCAGCCATGTAGGCCGCCATGTAGGATCGCCTGGGTAGTGTCATGCCACACACCTGGTACACCAGGCCCCATGTACCGACACACACGGGCAGCCGTGTAGGATCGCCTGGGAAGTGTCATGCCGCACACCTCGGTACACCGGGCCGCCATGTAGGACCGCCTGGGAAGTGTCATGCCACCCACCTGGGTACACCGGGCAGCCGTGTAGGGCCGCCCGGGCAGCGCCATGCCACACAGCTCTGCATACCGGGCCGCCAGCGGTGTCAGCCGACAATGCAACTGGAGCCGGCCGGCTCGGATCTCCAGTTGTGACGCATTCCGGGCCCGGCGCCGCCGCGGCACCACCGGCGAATGGTGAACACTGGACAAGCCGCGGCCGCATGCGTGGGCTGCGTGCACAGGCTGCGCAGCTGCATGCATAGGCCGCGGCCGCATGCATGTCGATATGTGACGTCACTGGCCGCATGCATAGGCTGCCGCTGCCGTTCCCCTCCCCCAGACCCCACCTTCCACGCCCACTCCAGCCGGCTGCACCCCGACTAGAGATGGGTCGTTCTTTTTGGATGTTTTGAATCAGTTGAAAAAGCATTGGGACGTTCTACGATGAGGTTTACGAGGAAAGGATCCTACTCGCCATCTTGTTCCCACAGGAATATCAATGGCGGATCCAGGGGAAGCATCTGGACTATGCACCCCACCCCTCTTGACCCAGGAACGTGTGGCGTGCGCATTGTTTGTCTGATCATCCCCTTGCGCTCACGGCTTAAATTTCTTCGGCCAGTTCAATACATTTATAGTTGTTCGTATAAATATAGGTGATATCTAACATGGAAATATCTAACGTCTTCCATACAATCTTAAAGCTCTTATAGATTTGGCCTGCGGAGTTATCCGGTGGAAGAGGAAATGATTATAAAAAAGAAACCAGCCAATTTAGCAAAACACTATGTGAAGTAATGCGTTAGCAAGACTTAAATCTTCCCAATTTTCTCCGCCATGCCCTGAAGGGCATTGAATACTCCACAGACTGATTCTTCAAGAATAACAGGATGGCAGAAGGCATTTCTAAGTCCGCGAAATGGTCTTTCACAGGCAACGATTGCCACCAAGCATGAGAAACTTCTACATTTACACGTAAGGACAATCGCTCGCAAGGTGCCGAACTTGGCATAAAACGAAAATAACTTATCGGATTCCGGAAGAAAGCGCTTGGTATGTACAACGGAACATGTTGTCGGTGTACCATAACGGTCTGAAGCGCATTATTTAGCCAATGATTAAAACATATGCATCGTCAGGCACCCGCAAATAAAGTTGTACCTGGAGAAGGGCAAGTAGCAAATGAACTTTGTTAAATTCTGCCAGAGCATCTCGATCTCCATTTTCATTGTTTTTTTTCGAGATCAGCAAAAGCCCATTGTGAATTTTCATACTGGACTCGTCCATAAACATATCATAATGTCTGGCGACCACAACTATCAAGATTCTCCATCATGCACGACGTTATAATACTCGCGCACTTTGCGCCCCTCACCAAAGAAGTGGCTGGCTCACGAGCACCTCAGCCCGGTCAGGAGGCGGGCAGCTCTGTTTGAGGTCGGCGGCCGGCGGCTGCCAACTGGAGGCGTGCGAGGTACAGCGGCGCGGGGACAATGGCCGCCAGTTCCGGCCAACTGTGTGGCGGATGGCTGCCGATGGTGCAACAGGAAGAGCCACCCGACGTGCGCCGCATTTGTCCCGGCACCACCATTAGTGGAGCACAATCCGACCGCGGTCGGGCCGCTAGGCGAATTTGCAAGGCAACTTTGCTTTCTCTCCGGGTCACAAAAGGTTTTTACTTTTTTAATTAACAGGCCGTTTGCGGGCTAATTAGAAGTAATTACAGATTTGAGCAGATACATTGTTTCGTGAGCAGTTACATTGTTAGCTTTGCGTGCGTTACTGCCTTACTATAAATAATGGTGGTTTCACTAAAGTACGAATAGCGAATGGAAGAATAGCCATCCGATATCAAACGATATAATGTAGGGGAGAAGGGATATATGATACACGGGGTGGTTGATACAGCAGCATTTTAACCAAAATTATGAAACCTGTTGTCATGGCTACCACACATACTACTATTGGCATCCTCTTCTTGCGGCAAGAATAAGCTAAAGTTCTTTCGACCCGCAGCTGCGGAAAGGTGACGATGTGGCACATTTTGGGGGCGAAAGTGAGATTTACATGTCTGTTTTTCCCACTTAATATATAATTGTGTGTCCACTTGCTAACTGTTTTGGTGTCTTTTATCATCACCATGTTCTCTTAGCTTTACAACGGTGAAACGCTTTTATCGGTTGTCACTACACTGCTCTCGCAATGTTGCATGACATGTTGCAGCCTGCACCATAAAGCCTGCGGGGCAAATTGATACAGCCCGCATCACCTTATCAGCTTGTACCAACCTCAGCCTGCTTGAACGTTCTGTGGACTGGTAATGGAATAAAATAACCACACCATTGCCTACTTGTATGAAGGTACTTTGCCGAAGCTCTTGCAAGATAATCTTATTTTACATTTATATGGGAATTTATCATCTGACGAAAAAGTCTGAACGAAGGAAACGGTGCAACTACGGAATGAACTTTTGCGCATTCCGTGCATGACATAGACGGTGAGCTGTGGTCAACCAGGACTCAAGCAATATTTTTCCTGTAAAGGCGAAACACGGGCTTTTTAGATGGCGTGAAGTAATGTCACCTATTGAAAATTGTTTAATATGTTATGATTGTTATGCTTTGATCTATTGATATATGTGTATAAATTATGTTATGAGTTACCGTGTGACATCACTAGATAAAAGGGAGGTGAAAATCCAGATTGTTAGATAGTATTCTTTTTTTAAATCCATATTAGGTGGTATTTTCTGTCAGCTTCATGCTTTTCCACCAGAACACGTGATGTGACAATAAGTAGCCATAAATACGTACCATACTAAAATTAACACTCATCAGTAGTCGTCACAGCAGAAAATTCCCAAAATTCGACACTGACGACACAGTTTTGTTTGTTTGTTCATATTTGTCCGGGATCAACGTTCTTCCTCGAGTCGTTCGTAGGCCCTTCAAGCAATTCATGAGGAAAACAATGGATGCACAAATTAAATGTGCCCATGATTATTGCTTCGGACCGAGCTAACTGGAGTCCATTTAAGACTTGCAATTTATTGTGAATTAGCAATTCAACTTACTGGAGAATACTTAGTGAATCAGAATCAGAGAGAATTGGAATCCGAGAGAATCAGAATCACAGAGAATCAGATTCAAAGAGAACAAGAGGCGGAGACAGAGACAGAGACAGAGAGAGGCAGAGACAGAGACAGAGACAGAGACAGAGACAGAGATAGAGATAGAGACAGAGACAGAGACAGAGACAGAGACAGAAACAGAAGAGAGAGAGAGAGAGAGAGAGGGAGGGGAGAAAGCGAGAGTGAGAGAAGCTGGGATACGTTTCGTTATAGACAATTTGCATCGTGTGATAGTGCACAGGGAATATACCTTCGCCTCGAACGCACACATTTTCCATATTTAGATCTTATCTAATGATTTTGGTCCTTAAGCATTGAACTCATCGACACGCAGGAGACCAAACGAAGTAGAAAACCATAACATAGCCACCCATGTCAGCTTGGCAACGTCCCTCTCTGGTTGTCATGCCTCACCTCTGTTCCGCGTTTATTAGCTATCATGCCTACAAAGCATGAAAATGGAGATATCTGGACTGTGCTCTTTCGGTATTGGCCATTCCTCTCCCATAGCAGAGAACTCCCTGTCTTGCAAGAACAGAAGCTACGCTGACGTATTATCTCACCGCTCCAAACATTTACTTTTGAGGCTATTAAGCTTCTCAGGTGACAAAATGATGGTTTTGGATATTGTCAGATATTATTTTTAATAATTATTACACAGGTGTGCGATCAGTATCAAATGTTCAGTGTTCAGTGTTCAATGTTCAGTGTTCAGTGTTCAAAGTCTATGTTCGGTGTTCGGATGTTCATCAGGGGTCAGTGTTCAGTGTTCGGATGTTCATCAGGGGTCAGTGTTCAGTGTTCGGATGTTCATCAGGTGTCAGTGTTCAGCGTTCACGCTGCCCAGCTATGAGGTGATGTTCGGTGTTCGGGCGCCCAGCGATGTTCGGTGTTCGGGCGCCCAGCGATGTTCGGTGTTCGGGCGCCCAGCGATGTTCGGTGTTCGGGCGCCCAGCGATGTTCGGTGTTCGGGCGCCCAGCAATGTTCGGTGTTCGGGCGCCCAGCGATGTTCGGTGTTCGGGCGCCCAGCGATGTTCGGTGTTCGGGCGCCCAGCGATGTTCAGTGTTCGGATGCTCAGCAGGGGCGACGCGGCGCCACCGGCCGAGCCCAACGGCGCCGACGAGCGGACCAGAGTCAAGCTGACCGTGGTCGGCGACGGCACCGTCGGCAAGACGTGCCTGCTGTACGCCTACGTCAACAAGCGGTGCCACTCTGAGGAGTACATCCCCACCGTGTGAGTGGTCTCTGTGCACCTTCGAGGGGTACATCCCCACCGTGTGAGTGGTCTCTGTTCACCTTCGAGGGGTACATCCCCACCGCGTGAGTGGTCTCTGTTCACTTTCGAGGGGTACATCCCCACCGTGTGAGTGGTCTCTGTACACCTTCGAGGGGTACATCCCCACCGTGTGAGCCCTTTAAAAACCCCGAGAGCTAACCACACGACCCCACACCACACCCCCACGTGAGTGGTCTCTGTACACACCCGAGGGGTACACACACGTCGACTACCCCAGCCAGACGACTGCGGCTAATATCCGGCGGCAGGCGCCTGCGACCGTGTGGGAAATTGCCTCCTCCCCGCCAGGTAAAGATCGCTTGGCGGTTTTTTAGCGGCGCAGGCCATGTCTCGGCACCCTGAGAAAAATCGACGCCATTTTCCAGGGTCCCTGTCCACCAAAAGTTATCTAAAGAAGACCTAATGCAATCAAAAGTAACAGAATGCAATTACCGGTACATAATGCAATCTTCAAGGTCGTCCGAACACTTGGGAGACACTTCCTCCCCACTTACGCTTTCCGACATCTTGCCACCTAATTCAGTACATGCACTAATTAAGTGCATGCACATGCGCCAAGTAATGCTTCCGGTGACGTGAATACAGGCCTGCTCTACTTTTGCTGGCAACAATGCGCCAGCTTTGCACACAGCGAACTAGGCTTCGGTGGGCAGGCGCGCCTCTTGCTCACCGTCACTCACTAGCGTATGCCTCAGTATATCAGCTCGCCCCTCCTCACGCTTATCACAACCGTGATGATATGACGTCATAAAGCCGCCCGCAAACCGGAACATTTACACACCCAGTCGTTCTATTTCCGGTTTGTAGCCGTCTAGGTCCGAGGTCCACCAAACTGCATATTTGCCTGACATTTTGAATGATATATTTGATATGTTTCTGTAATAGCGTGTTGCGGAAGTTCAAAAGCTGTTCAGTTGTGCTTGCAAAAGGTTCCGGAACTCAGAATTGCTAGCACATTTGAAGACTCCTGGCTGACCCTCTTACGTGTTCGTAGGTTTGAGAACTTCGGCTGTCCATGCTGGGTGATTTGAAAACCAGTTGTTGACCCCGCGGACCGGCTGGAGTATTGCCTACCGACCCTGCTGACTGGTCTGAGAATCCTGCCGGCTATATGACCCTTGCAGTCGGTGTGCCCCCAAATTACGAGAATGCTGGCCGACCCTGCTGGCTGGTCTGATAATCCTGGCAGACCCTGCTAACTGGACTGATAATCCTGGCCGACCCAGCTGACTGGCCTGATAATCATAGCCGGCCCTTCTGACTGGTCTGATAATCATAGCCGGCCCTGCTGACTGGTCTGATAATCATAGCTGGCCCTTCTGACTGGTCTGATAATCCTAGCCAGCCCTTCTGACTGGTTTGAGAACCCTGACCGACCCTTCTGACTGGTCTCAGAACCCTGACCGGCCCTGCTGACTGGTCTGAGACCCTGGCCGTCCCCGCTGGCAGATTTGAGAACTCGTCGCTGGAGCTGGTGGTGGACGGCGAGCCGGTGCAGCTGAGTTTGTGGGACACCGCCGGGCAAGAGGAGTACTGCCGACTGAGGCGGCTGATCTACCCGTCGGTGAGGTCAATGCACTCTCCACCAGTGCCCGTCACATGTCGCTCTGTGATGTCATCACACCGCAGCTGGTCATGTAGCCCCGGGGCACACGAGCAGCTGACGCAGGTCGGTTCGAGCTATGAGACGCTGATTGACGTGCAGGGCAGGCGGTGGGGGTGGGGTGGGGGTATGGGTAGGGTACTCTGGGACGAGTGCCCGTGGGAATGTGGCTGGCAAATTCCTGATTAGCGTGAAAGTGGAGCTGGCGTCGACCCTGAGGTACAATTAATAATTGATCAGTTAGGTGTGTGTGCCATGGTGTGCTCAAAAGCGATGGCTGCAGTAGCATGATGCAGCTCGCGCAAAACGTGACGAGACACTAATCAAACTCAGACGGACGTGGTTTATGTGGCACATCAGCCTGCGAGCCGTGCACCGATACGTTCATTCTTCAGACGGACATATTTCTGCTCTGCTACGCCGTCGACAATCCGAGCTCCTTTGACAACATCACGGTCAAGTGGTGGCCAGAGCTGCGCCACTACTGCCCCGCAGCGCCAATCCTGCTGGTCGGTAAGTAGTGACCAGAGCTGCGACACTACCTCAACACCCAGCCTGCTGGTCGGTAAGTGGTGGCCAGAGCTGCGACACTACCTCAACACCCATCATGTTGGTCGGTAAGTGGTGGCCAGAGCTGCGACACTACCGCAGCGCCCAGCCTGCTGGTCGGTAAGTTTCACTGTCCCTCCTGGGCGTGTGATGTCGCTGTTTGTGTTTGGAATGTCCATAAAGATACAAATACATTTCACTCAAACTTCCCATTAGAATATTGCTTGGTAGATTTGTGCTTTATGCGTGGGTAACCAGTAGATATCTCCCAAGTTCCTGCAGCTGCATGCGGCGGGGCGCAGTAGTGATCTCCAGATGATCACAGATCGTGCTCCTTTGCTACCATTCACAATCCCAAACTGAACGCTGAACTTCTACAATTTAGGTGGTGCTCAACCTCCAAGCAAATTTAAGTTCCGCCCAAGCATCACACGTGGACTCCAAAACGTCATTCGTGACATAAATAAGCAGATACAAATGAATACGTACATTTATCTTTCCTTATCTTTTTGTCGGCATTCTGCCTCACGAATCAAGCCGTCGAGTGGTGGTCCCTACAAGTATGTCGCGGATTAATGTTGCTGTGAAGAGAGCATGGCACGCACGTAGGTGGTTCTTTGTGAAAGCTCAGCAAAACGTGAAGCTTCGTGGACTCACTGCACGCACATAAGCAAACCCTTTATCAGAATCACAGTCAGTGGTGAGGAGGGAATCGACGGAACTTTGGGGATCCTAGTTCATCCACCAACTTATCAATAGCTCACTGAATTTTTCCTCCTGCAGCATCTTATTTTTAGCCGGGCACATACAACAATAATGTAAATGGAACTGAATTAAACCAGGAGAAGCTCCATCCAAGTCACCGGGCGCATCGCACCTCCTACCGCAACCTTTACGCTATATGATCAGCATGGTCAATGCGCCCTAAAGCCTCCCCCGCAACCTTTGCCCCCGAGCGACCGCACCCAACTGAGCAAAGATGTGCGCGGATACCGTGCATGCAGCCAGCGATTCAACTGCAGTGACAAGAATTACTAATGCGCCCAGCCGTCGATAGGTGGCAGCACACAACGTTATCATTCGCGTGATACACCACATCTAAAAGAATGAAATGTCATTCTTTGCGATGGCCTATCTGGCAACCAACCCCCGTAGATTACACTTTTCAGACCAGAACAATAATGTTTTTGAACGAATCATGGCTGCCATTGCTGATGTGTATCGCGATTGAGCATGCCGTTCCACTACTATTAGTTAACGTTTCCGAAGCTTGGCAGGTTGATTCGCTTCTTGCGGATATCAGCTGGAGAAAGTCACAGTTGGATGTGGGAACTCTGAAACTCTCACCAGGTTTCTGTGAGGTAGTTAGGGACTTATCACCTCCTGGAGCAGCCATGCCAGGATAGAAGGGGTAAGTTACACATGCTGCAGTAGTGCGAAGTTTTGCTCAGGTCTCAGCGATACAGTGTGGGCCATGCTGTGCAAGGGAGA
This sequence comes from Imbricaverruca yamaguchii, assembly GCA_034440575.1. NCBI lineage: Eukaryota > Metazoa > Arthropoda > Thecostraca > Neoverrucidae > Imbricaverruca > Imbricaverruca yamaguchii. The sequence goes on along the minus strand of JAOTOL010001597.1, from coordinate 2,106,730 downwards.
CACCGGAGAAGATGTTCGGAGGTAAGGATTCGTCAGCGCAGCTTCAAATAATTTACTTCACTTGCACGCGATTTCTGTAAGCGAGTCTGACATTCGCATTTAGGGAGCAAATATACGCTATATTTTGGAGAACTCAGGAGGGTCCTTTTCAGCTGAACCAAACCCACGTGCACCATACCGCACCTCGGAGCGCAACTCTCCACCCGGCGGCAGGTGGCAGCACAGTCAATAGAGAACGTTTGTCTCGCTAGATGTCAGCACCGGCGCCATATGACCACGCTCCTTCCCCGCAGCCACCAAGACGGACTTGCGGGAAGACTCGGCGCTTACCCACGCCGCCGGCATGGTCGACAGTGCGCACGGGCGTCACCTGAAGAAGAAGCTGAAGGCGGCCGACTTTCTCGAGTGTTCGGCCAAGTCGTACATCGGCGTGCAGCAGGTGTTCGACTCGGCCGTGAACACCGTCCTCCAGACGTCGGCGGGGAGGGGGCGGAGGCGCTCTGTCAGAGAGCGCCTCGGCAGGTGGTGTAGAGTAGTCTGAGTGTCCCGCCGGACAGGCCTGGTAGCAGGCAGTGACTGTGAGAGTACCTAGTAGTTGGTAGTGGCGATGGCAAGGCCTGGCTACTGACAGTGACTATAGGAAGGCCTGGCTACTGGCAGTGATGTAATACCTGACGACTGACAAGTGGGAAGGCCTGGCAGCTGGCTGTGACTGTGACGGCCTGGCAGCCGACAGTGACGGTGAGAAGGCCTGACAGCCAACAGTGACGATGAGATGGCCTGGCAGCCGACAGTGACGGTGGGAAGGCCTGGCAGCTGGCTGTGACAGTGACGGCCTAGCAGCCGACAGTGACGGTGAGAAGGTCTGGCGACTGTCAGTGACGGTTAGAAGGCCTGGCAGCTGGCTGTGAGTGACGGCCTGGAGGCCAACAGTGACTGTGAGAAGGCCTGGCAGCCGACAGTGACGGTGAGAAGGTCTGGCGACTGTCAGTGACGGTTAAAAGGCCTGGCAGCTGGCTGTGAGTGACGGCCTGGGGGCCAACAGTGACGGTGAGAAGGCCTGGCAGCCGACAGTGACGGTGAGAAGGTCTGGCGACTGTCAGTGACGATTAGAAGGCCTGGCAGCTGGCTGTGAGTGACGGCCTGGGGGCCAACAGTGACGGTGAGAAGGCCTGGCAGCCGACAGTGACGGTGAGAAGGCCTGGCAGCCAACAGTGACAGTGAGATGGTCTGGCAGCCAACAGTGACGATGAGAAGGCCTGGCAGCCAACAGTGACGATGAGCAGGCCTTGTAGCCGGCAGGGGCCGTAAGCTCACGGCCACACACCCAGTCAGTGTGCCAGTCAGGTGTGCACATGTTAGCTAACAGGCTGATTACGTCCGGACCGACCGCGAATTACCGAGGTAATATCTGATGTCGTCTTGATATTCACACGCTTATTTTACCCATCTCACCGGTGATATCCACATGCTACCTGTTGGTGATATATTATGAGGTCGCATGTCTGAACTATCTCTTTATATGTCCATGCTTTCCCACTGTGCCACTGTGCCGGGAAGGTGCAACACTGTGCCACTGCTGGCGGCAGCCGAATCACACCGGATACCATGCAAGATTGCGTCACGGTCGAAACTTCTCGCCAGAGACCCCAAACGTGGTGTGCCGACGGCATCGAATGATCAACATTTCGGCTACATTTAGTCCCGTTGTACGCGAACCAGTAAAATTGTGCCAGAAATCAGTGGCGTAATTAACACCATCATCACCAGTTTGCTACCACAACTAGCTATGCTGCTATGATTACGCTTGCATCTTTCTCTGTTCCGCACAATTTTCTTCGCCCTTTCTGCATGCATAACGACTGATGCTCTCAACGTGTGAATGGCTAGCTTACAGACATTTCATCGGGACACTAAATCAACCGATAATCTCGACCTGAGTTTTGTTTTCGGTGCATGTGGGCGACCATATGAATCAGGATTCGTGAATGCTTGTCGAGCACCGACCAGCGAGACATGGTAGTGGAATCGTGCATGTACATCACTTCTCATTGGCTGCGCTACGACTGCCACATCAGTGCCCAGAACAGCTGTTACAGTGATGACGTGACACGATCGAGCTGTTTTGTCTTACTGGTAGTTTTCCATCAAATGTTGGTAATATGCACATGTATACACACGCACACACACACACACACGCACACGCACACGCACAATCACACACATCTCTCTCTCTCTCTCTCTCTCTCTCTCTCTCTCTCTCTCTCTCTCTCTCTCTCTCTCTCTCTCTCTCTCTCTCTCTCTCTCTCTCTCTCTCTTATAATATATATATATATATATATATATATATATATATATATATATATATATATATATATATATATATATATATATATATATATTTTCTCTCTATATATATATATATATCTCTATATCTCTCTCTCTCTCTCTCTCTCTCTCTCTCTCTCTCTCTCTCTCTCTCTCTCTCTCTCTCTCTCTCTCTCTCTCTCTCTCTCTCTCTCTCTCTCTCTCTCTCTCTCTCTCTCTCTCTCTCTCTCTCTCTCTCTCCTCTCTCTCTCTCTCTCTCTCTCTCTCTCTCTCTCTCTCTCTCTCTCTCTCTCTCTCTCTCTCTCTCTCTCTCTCTCTCTCTCTCTCTCTCTCTCTCTCTCTCTCTCTCTCTCTCTCTCTCTCTCTCTCTCTCTCTCTCTCTCTCTCTCTCTCTCTCTATATGTATATATATATATATATGTGTGTGTGTGTCTGGATCACTCGAAAAACTACGGCTTCGACTCCAAATTCAGTTAACGGGTTTACACGACTGGATAATCACCTACAACTGCAATTGTGTTTAGCCTTGTTGCCCAACCAGATTTATCAGAAAAGCGTAGTCGGTGCGTGTTGCCCGTGTGGTCCTGTCACCTGTTGACTAGGGTGGATCGAAAATTATAAACCAACTTCCGCGGGGTCAAAACGCGTGCGCGTGAATGTTCATAGACGGAAAATCGCGGCTAAACATTTTTCAAAAATATTATAGATACCGCGCACGAAACGTTTTTGAAACGGTTCTTAGCCCCGCCAAGCGTTGAAGTCTCCATTAGTCTTTGCCTTGTTATAAGAACATAACACCATAAGTCTTGTTCACGCTATTCCCCCACTAATTCTCGGCTACCGTTGCCAAGCTTACTAGTGTCTGCATGTCTATAACACCGAAGCTTTAATTATGTAATGAACCGTCAGCAACAATTACGTGATTAGAGGTGCACAATATTTACATATTTGGCCACGTTTTCAGTTTTGCATAACAAGAGATACGTTCAACCGAGGTTTATTGCAGTTATTGCATTGCAGTTTTCGGAAACTTGTGATCACCACCATCTATGTAGGAGCATAAATACGAGTCTGCCTAACTCTGTACTTGCAACCATTTAAACACACCATATCAACTAAACCATCATTTCAATCATCAACAGACGTCCTGAATATCGGCTGTGCGTTTTGTCTAGGAAACACTTTCAACTTTCAACGCATGGCAATAGATTATGGTACCAAATCATGGCGACAGGTCACCTCAGAATGGCGAAGCTGAACTCAGGAACGACCGGCTCCCTGAAGCCAGCTGTAAAAGTCCTTTGTATCCATCACCGGAAGATCGGCTCTGGACCGTGCTTTGGCCAGAATCAGAGCATGGCGTGCCGAGTACCCGGCCTTCTTCTGTGCCGCATCTGTCACCTCCTTTACCCAACGTTCCACGCCTTGTGAGTGACATGGAAATGCGCTGAAGTCCATGGGGTGTTCACATTGCACAGCCGCTGTGATTTCCTCGTCTGACATGTCCATGGTCAGTGGTGGCTCTGTTGCATTTGTCCAGTCGATCATTTCTTGGTAGTCATCGGCATCGAAGTTGATGTCCGGAACGACGAACTGTCTGATGTCATCCGGGTCATCGTCCTCGCGTCTCTTGGCTCGGCACATCCTGATCCGCTCCACGGCCGCCACCCTCGTCTCATGTCGGCTGTCGGTCAGCATGGCGGCGAGGATGTTCTCACTATGTGCCCAGAACCCGTTGCGTTTCAGAACCTTTTGCACAATGTTGCGGTCATCTTCAGGCAACTTCCTCGACAGACGGATCAGTTCGAACAAGTTTTTAGCTCCATCACTGATGTGTGTGCGAACTCTGTACATAAACCACCCAGGGACGTACTGGTTCAGTATCATGAACACCACCCTCACTAGCTTCGGCGTTGGCGACTCCGTCGACACGTACAGGCGGAGGATCCTGTTCGCCAGAGTCACCCAGCGGGCCTGATGGATTGGACCAGGGTCTGCAGACAGCACACGCTGGAGGACTTGTCCTGGTCCTGCTTGGACTGCCATGCACATGTTGCACAGGTACTGCTGGTCTTTGTTCATCTCCTTCAGAACATCGGCTGGAATGGGAGGCACTTGACCCCTCACAGGCTTAAACTGAGCAAGGGGCAGTGCAGTCAAATCACCCTGGATGGCCTTACCAATCGGCCCTTTGAAGGAGGACGGGCCACTCGTCTCGCCATCAGCGTCCTTGAACACGTGTCTGAGCGTCAGTTCGTTGGTGTGTATGCCGCAAATAGCTTCCTGGAGAGGACGACCAACACCCAATTCAATCCTCCTGTTAACACCGCTATTGCGGCCTGTATTCACCGATGTGCCGTCCGACCCTATCACCACTGGATGGGCATCATTTTCCTGAATGACAGCCAACATCTCTTTGGCTATGTCCGCAGCACCGGCGCTCTGTGGAGACACATGGTCGACGTACCGGTGGCCTGGTTCAGCAACGACTACTTCATGCAGTTCTTTGACCATCTTGTTCTTGTTACCCACTCTATTCAGCGTTATATCTTCCCTACCATCATAATAAAATCCCACCAGGCGATCACGTCGGTTTTCCTTTGAGCTCTCATCCACTTCCTTCTTACCCCATTTGTCTCTCTGTCGCCGGATTTTATTGCGGTCAACCAGCTCAGCCTTGCTGTTGTGTGTGATTATCCCATAATCTACTAGAGCTGCGTTCAGCAAGCCGGCACCGGAGCGGTCAGAGGTACCATACCGATCACACATTCGCGAGAAGTTGGGAAGCTGTCGGCGGTTTTGTCCTCCACTACCACAGACGTCGTCATCAGAGCTTAGCGAATCAGAATAGCTAGCACCAGCCTCCTCCACACCATCCATTTCAGAGTCCTCACTGCTCTCTTCCACGTCTGCGTCCATGTCACTGAGCTGCTTCGCCTCTGAACTCTGCTGCACGCCCTTTTTGTCACGTTAGAGGGGTTAGTTGCGACACGTTAGAGGGGTCCGCGCCAGCTGCGGAGTCCGACGCGCGTGGTGCTATCTTTTTACGTTCCATGCTTCAATCAATGGAGACTTCGACGCCTGGCGGCGAAGAAATGTTTTTGAAAACGATTCGTGCGCGGTATCTAGAACATATTATATATTTTTGCAATCGTGTTGTCTTGTCCCTACCGATGCACGCGCACGTGTTTTGAGCCCGCGGAAGTTGATTTGCGAAAAAAAAGTTGCATTCAATCCACCCTACTGTTGACACTACTTCAGACAGGTGAAAAATTTCACCGCCTCGGTGTGATTCAAGTTTTAGGACAGATTGAAGGATGGTTGAGGGGAGGGAAGTATAGTTTAGTGTTAAATGAATATATATCTGAATGGAAAGATGTTCTGCGCGGAGATATTTTTGCCAATGGAATACCACTACCCGGGCTGTTGTAGAAAACATTTGCGGCTCTATATAGGCATGTGATCGTCTATGATTTTGACCTCGCGTCCGCGTCACTCCGGTTGTAAAAGTGCAAGGTTCTCTACATGATATATTGTTAGTTTAGACACACACGCGACCGACCGCGTGACAGGCCGGCACTGTTCGACACTCCAGAGCGCGCTCTGACTAATGGGGGTGGGTCCCTGGGTACGACTGCGACCGGGTGACCAAGGCACACGGCACGGTTGCCGGGCGTCGGTCCGTAAAACGCTGATTCGATTCCGGCGACGGCCGGTGACGGCATTGCCGGCGCCGGACGGAAAAGTACTGGGCGCGACATTTACTTGGCACGATAGGTCAGCTGGCTTATGGGGTTGCAGCACTCGCAGTTACAGACATTCATCATGGCACTATGCCGGCACACATATTTTGCGGCATAAACAGTACATTTCTAGAAAAATTGTTATACTGTTACCAGGGTTTGTCTAGGTTAGGACATTAGTATTACGATAGTAGCGGTCCCACAAAACTGCGTGCGTTGGCACTTCATTGGTAAGTTCTACGATGTACTCACAATTACGACACCAATACCAAAGACAAACTCAAGACAAAGATCATTAATCCAACCAATATAGGTACCAATGTTGTGCCACAGTATCATTTACCAAGGTCTTACCACCCTCACGTGCCATGGAGCGCTAGTTGGACGCTGGTGTCGTCCTGCACGTTAGTAATCGTCACTATCCACCTACCAGTCGACCAGGATTTTTATCCCGTGTATTGGCAATTACTACCAACCCAAAACCAGTGTACCCTGGTCACAGTGACGCCGACAGACCGCCATCTTGAATTCAGATGGTTAAAGCGTCGAAGTGAGGTGCAAGGACGGCGTCCAACGAGAAAGGCAAGATAGGCTGGCTCAGTGCCGCCCAACTCTGTTGTCACCATTTGCGTGACAGTGCTTTGCTACAGGAAATACCGGATGTCTTCAGATTCGATTTAAGTTGAGTCAGGCAGGACATTTGGCCACGTTTCAGTGTATCGCCTTCTCTGGTAGATGCTGCCCCAAAATGGCGGAGTTGTGCATGCGCGGTACCGGCGGGACCAATAGGGGCAGCTCGAGGAAATGGCTCCAGGAAGTGGTGTGGGATGCAACATTATATGTATATGGACATCGCATGATAAGAAACGCAATACAAGCCTGGCTGTCCCCCAAACGTTTGCCCCTGACGCCACCCCGAGGGCGAGATAGCCACGTCTCGAAATGTAAGTGGCCCTTATCCACAGCCGCAAGTTCCAGAGACGCATTTTATGTTCACTTAGCTTGTCATTGCGTGTAGTGGCTGCATAATTTTCGATATATGTTTCGAAGGTTTTTCTCTCGGTATCCCTTGACAACTCGACTTGCACTGCTGACATTGCACATGCACAAATCACTCAAAACGTTTTTTTTTTCTCTCCAATTTCAAGCATTCCAGTTAATAATGCCCGGTCGCCAAAAAGCCAACATTCGTTCACGTGTACACTGTACACCCGCCTTGCGCACTCGGCGCATTCGCCCACTTCGTGCGATTTTCCAGGTCTACCACGTTTGGCTAATTGTTATGGCATGGTCTTGTACCATACATCACGCATGGAATACTTCATACGGAGGTTCGCTTGGAAAACTATATTCGTTTAATTCAATGGTTACTTCTCTTCTTCCCTCACTTTCTGATGCATGAGATATCCGGAGACCCACTGCGTTATGATGCACCTGAGCTATTTGGCTAAATCTGTTCCCAGATTGCCTACCGAATCGAGATCTTAGCTAAGTGTTCTTTTTGGACCCGTTGCGTTTTCTTCGTGTACGGATGTGCCTTAGGGCTCCAGCCATTTTGTTGTTGCTTGGGCCTGGAATATTTTTAAGACCTAATTCTGTTTTTGAAAAGAGCTTTGTTCCTTTTTGTGCACCAACGTTATTTTTAGCTATCGGCGCGGTTTCGGAGGCGCGCTTAAATGCATCGGTACGTTCTGGAGGGCTGGAGCAAAACGCGAGGCATTATCGGCCTCGCGTTTTGCTCGTAGGATCCCGCCGTGTACATTGGGGACTCCTAATCGCCCATTTGTGAGACACCAGCATGATTTTGTTGGATCCGGTATAATTTCTCTGGGTCTCGGCGCGATTTTTCGGGCCCAGCCGTGCAACTCCTTGCAGGCGGTTTCGGTGTGGGGGTAAGACGACCCCAATATGATCTTTAGGGTACCGTTGTGGGTATTTGGGGGGTCCCAGGGGAAATTTTAGGGAATTTGGCGCAATTTTTGCTGAAGCCCGGCGCAATTCTTGGGGACCCACAAGCTCTCAGGGTTGGGGAGGGGACTGTCCTAATGCCCCATTCCCTTTGGCACGTCACTGCTCACATCGCTGTACAGCAGTCTTTTGCATGGTCCACTGTGTATGTACATCAGAAGAACTCTATAGAGTTCTTCTGATGTACAGTATATTTATTCTGCGTTCTCTGATGGGCTAGTAGGGTTCTTCTTCTTCACTGCATCACTCTAGCAACATAATCATGAGTCTAACTCCCTATGGTGTAAACAAAAGATATCACGACAAAAGTAAAGTGCAACTATGAGGCCGATAAATCCGAACACTCGCTGAGTTTGGTGCACATCATCGCTTTGGTTAAAGGTGCTTTCAGGTCAGCTAACGAACCGGGGCAATGGCTCAATGCTCTTTTTCAGATTCATCGCGTTTCTTTTCGTCTGTAGGTGTGTTTTAGGTTTCCAGCCCATGTTTTGCCACACCATCCTCTGCAGACGATTTTGGGATCTTCAGTGTGGCTTTCAGGGGCCCGGTGAGATTTCTGCGGCCCCAGCATGATTTTTCGGGGGCCCGGCGCAATTTGACTGAGCCCCGGCGCGATTCGTGGGGCCTATGACCATGACCTAAGTATAAATAAAACTGGCGCACATAAGCACCGAGAAGTTGGCGATTTAATGTACTGTATTATTTTGATATTTTCTCACCAGTCTTACCCAACATTGAGATGTGCAAGTGCGTATGGTCATGAATGAATACGCACGTGCGTGGTAGTAAGGGCCTGCTTTCAAAGCCGATGTAGATTGTTAATGTGCACACTGTCTCTGTTCTTTTCAGAACCATGTCAAATGTTGCGTTTAGATGCAAGCATGACTCCAAAGTCATGAACTTATTTGCGAAAAATTTGCGGCATCGGGTTTGGGTCCATTTTAGACTTCGGGTGTCAGCTCTACACTGAATTCTTCACTACATCCAGACGTTGGCAGTGTCACGTACGGGTACATGTTTCCCGGCAGGCCGATGCAGTTCGTCGCTTATCCATCAGCTCTCCGCGTTTGAATATGGACGACGACTCAGCGCCTGTCAGTAACGTTGAGGCCACCATCAACTCAGACACTTCAGGAAGCACTCCAAACGACACTGTTAGTCGTATTCCTGAAAAAAGAAAAAACACACTGGATGTCAGGGAAACGAGCGCAATGCATCCCCGGCAAATTTCATAATCGGCCACGCGCCAAGGGGTGCCAATGAATGTTTGCATGGCTGTCGCTAACGAAATGAAAACGTTTGCAAGGGAAGTTCCGCAGGAATGCCAGAAGGTATTAAAAGATAGTCAGAAACCAAATGACGATATCTTGGAGACGATACGGCCTTCACTTCGCTTTTGAGCGACATTGACTCTAGTCACAAATTGTATAAGCATACCAAACTGGAGCCAGATGATGTGTCCCCGATCACTGTGGAGCTTGGTAGAAGTAGCCAGAGCCAACGACAAACCCACTAATATGTGCTACTTGGATCACGTCCGTCCTTCGCGCTAGATGGCCAGTCCATCGGTCGAGTCAGATGGGGACGGCAAGACCAGGAATTGTTCCAATGTCCTGATGTGATAGGCTATATGATGAATGACCTGATGTTTGTTCGCCTCATTTATATGCAACACACAGTTTTTAATTTTATGCAACACAGTTTAATTTTTGTCCTACTGGATTATATTTGCATTGTTCAGCCCCATACTGTGCGAGCATCCCTGTCGTGATAAACTTGAATTGAGATGCACGATGTATGTGTTGATCTTGCAACCATGATGCGTTTCAGACATGAATGAATGTGTTCGGCCATTGTCGATGGTTGTGTCCGGCCGCTGTCGATGGTTGTGTCCGGCCGCTGTCGATGGTTGTGTCCGGCCGCTGTCGATGGTTGTGTCCGGCCGCTGTCGATGGTTGTGTCCGGCCGCTGTCGATGGTTGTGTCCGGCCGCTGTCGATGGTTGTGTCCGGCTGCTGTCGATGGTTGTGTCCGGCCGTTGTCGATGGTTGTGTCCGGCCGTTGTTTCATGTCCGGCCGCTGTCGATGGTTGTGTCCGGCCGCTGTCGATGGTTACATGTCCGGCCGCTGTCGATGGTTGTGTCCGGCCGCTGTCGATGGTTAATGTCCGGCCGCTGTCGATGGTTGTGTCCGGCCGCTGTCGATGGTTGTGTCCGGCCGCTGTCGATGGTTGTGTCCGGCTGCTGTTGATGGTTGTGTCCGGCAGCTGTCGATGGTTACATGTCCGGACGTTGTTGATGGTTGAGTCCGGCCGCTGTCGATGGTTGAGTCCGGCCGCTGTTGATGGTTGTGTCCGGCCGCTGTCAATGGTTGTGTCCGGCCGTGTGGTGATGGTCAGTGTCCGGCCGCTGTCGATGGTTGTGTCCGGCCGCTGTCGATGGTTGTGTCCGGCCGCTGTCGATGGTTGTGTCCGGCCGCTGTCGATGGTTACATGTCCGGCCGTTGTTGATGGCTGTATGGTTGTCCGGCCGCTGTCGATGGTTGTGTCCGGCCGCTGTCGATGGTTGTGTCCGGCCGTTGTTGATGGTTACATGTCCGGCCGCTGTCGATGGTTGTGTCCGGCCGCTGTCGATGGCTGTGTCCGGCCGCTGTCGATGGTTGTGTCCGGCCGCTGTCGATGGTTGTGTCCGGCCGCTGTCGATGGTTACATGTCCGGACGTTGTTGATGGTTGAGTCCGGCCGCTGTCGATCGTTGTGTCCGGCCGCTGTCGATGGCTGTGTCCGGCCGCTGTCGATGGTTGTGTCCGGCTGCTGTTGATGGTTGTGTCCGGCCGCTGTCGATGGTTGCATGTTCGGCCGCTCGTTCAGTGCCCGCTGTGCTCTCGCAACCCAGACCACTTTGGTGTAATTGCTGGCAGTTTTGGGCGCCATGGGACCATCAGAATTCCGACACGAAGGGTTACGACCGCTCTCACAATCTGGGGCCGCATGGCTTCACTGTTGGTTCACTGTTGGCATTCTTGGGTCGCTGGTGGCGAGTGTTACCAAGGCGTGTGGTGCTGTATTGCGAGTACTGTGTGTTTCAGGAGATGCTGGCATAAGTGGCCACGTGTTCCGCGATGCCCGAGGGTTCTGCGATGTGGCGTTGGTTAATGGTCAGCTGTGGTAATGCGTGCTGTGGGGATCTGCCATTGGAGAAGAGGCGAATTTAGGTCCAAATTTCGACGATAGAGTAAAACAATTGAAAGAGTTAGAATGGTGCTACCAGCTTAGTATATTTGGCGCAAGGACTATTTGCCGACACATTTTGTTTTTACCACGCGGCTTCTAACATGTCCTGTGTGGTGAGATTGGAAGTTTGACATTTTGCGAGATTTCCGCTCGGCCTGCCGCCTCAGGGCGACGGCACCTTCACACTCATCGTTCCACCACGACACGTGTTTATGGCCGGAAAACGACGAGTATAGCGGACATATGTTTCTACCGCGAGTAAAGTGTCATTCAGATATGCCAAAATTGTGGGGTGATATTTGGGAGGGAAGATAGTATCAGCTTCCTGGCTAAAAGACGGCCATTTGGCTTTGCATACATTCTAGCGGGGCACGAATGAATAATTGCTACGCTGGGCTAAGCGTTCAAGTATGACATCAATATGGAAGTAGTCGCTACAAAGGGGGTCCGGTTTGTACGTGTCAAGAGAAGAAGGGAATGGCAACCGAAGCAAGGGAGAGGTCAATAACAGATGGACGGTAGGAGACAATATATCTGCTGTGGATAGGCGTTATCACGATAAGTCACTTAGAATGTCCATGTTTCGGGCGTTGAGGAGAGAACCAAAGTGGCATCAATCCTTTTTTTCTTAGCTTTAGGAGCAGGCAGAATATAGTGCATTGCCTGATGGATATTGACAAACATTGCAAGTCATTGCATGGCAGAAGATACGACATTCCACGCCTTGGCTGTTGTTCAATGCTCACAGCGTTGGTGCCGTTGGCCCACACGTCTAGTAAGTATGCCGATGTTGGCCGCTGTTGGCGCGTGTCGTATCGAGTTTGATGTCACGTGAGCGACATGCCAACACCGGACAGCTCTCGGCACGACATAGTCAGACTGACCTGGAATATCAGCATGTGCCTGGATGGGTTCGGCATATCACAAGGGACCAGCCGACGTCGCATTGTGGTCCGAAGTTTCACTCCCCAGCCGACAGCGTGTCGCTGGCGTCCCGATAACATGCCGACAGCGGCCCAACGTCGGGTCCGGGTCTGCTACATGTCCGCTGGAGCGTGCTGCTATGTGTCCGGTGCATGTGCCGACATCGGCCCAACGTCGGGTCCGGGTCGGCTACATGTCCGCTGGAGCGTGCTGCTTTACATCCGGTGCATGTGCCGACAGCGGCCCGCCGTCGGCTGGAGAGTCAGTTAGTTATTTTGATTTTGTGGCGCCTCGACTACTGAGGTCATTTTGCGCCCAGCGGCTGGCGAGGGAATATCCGCCCACGGCCGCATGCGACCGACACGCAGCCGACAGGCAGGCTGGTCCACTGGTCGGACGGACACTCGTCGGACAGGCAGACCGGTCCGACCGTCCGGCAGGGGCGGGCCACGGCAGCACTGACCGCGACGGCGACACGGCCGACCCACGGCCACACTGTAGGACGAATTCATCCGCCGGGTTCAGAAGGCGCCTGCTCCGGACACTGGGAGCCTGCAGGAGGATGGCGTGCTGTCACGAAGCTCGCCAGCTTCCCCGGGAGTGGATCCGATCCCAGGAATCGGCGGTGGCCAAGCCTGCGCACAAGTCAATGATTTTATGACAAACACGCAAGTTGATGTCATGGTCATATTCTTCCGGAGGACGATGGAAAGACACATGTATGCAGGGTAATCTGCTATATACGACAATTTGACCTGGAATAGCTGCTCGCATTCGATAATTCAACCAGTGCCGACCTCCGTCTGTGTGAACCATATAAGCCTTCGTACGAGCCAGCCAGCCGCGCGTTTGAATTGGTGCTTGGCGCGCAATACAGCGATTGGCGCCTAACGACTGGCTCGACCTACTGGCGACGCGCCTACTGACCTGAAACACGAAATAAGTTTCGCCGGAGGGCGAAAGTGCCACCTAGAATGTCGCGCAGCGATCTCGATACAGGCAGAACCTTCCGTAGGACGGCTGCCAAAAGACAGAAGAGCATCTCTCCTGGATGTCTTCGCACGAAGCGCGAAGAGATCCGGGAACGTCAAATGTTTGAAAAAGACAAACCCGTAGAGGCAGAAGAAGCAATTTCCAGAAGAAGACGAAGACCGAAAGAACCAGGTGCTCCAGGCGTCCTAGTCGAGCACTCCCGTGAATCTAGACGGAAAACCTTCCGCACCAAACGTCCAACTTCTCTGTCTCTCAGCTAACCTGTGTCCCTGGGGAAAACCTGACGGTGACGAACCCTCTGTTCTGCGCCATTGCGGACCGAGCGGGGACCAAAGGGCGAAAGCTCGGTCTACGAGTGCAACGAATCCGGGCATCTTTTTGTTAGAAAGGAGGGACACCTTGCCCGTGGGGTGGGCTCCACCCTGAACAATGACACCCACATCGGCGCCTAGCGTCCGCACAACAAACGGCGTTCACCTGGTAGGCACTTGCATTGAGCCCGAACACAGCATCACACTCGGCTTCTTTAACTCTCGCACATCATTTGTGATGACTGAGATTTGACCTCGCGACGCCGTCCAGTGATAGGCAAAACAGGATGGAAACTGGCAGCCGACCGTACAGGTATTGCACCAAAGGGATGGCCTGCACTTCTATGAGAAGGGGGTCCATGTGCTGGGCAAAGTGTATGAGCATGTCCGTCAGGGAAACTAGGAAATGGTATGGGGAGGGATGAAATTGCATTGCCAACTCAGGAATATTACAATAGCATTAGCCAAGGCAATAGAACCTCAAAGTCAGGAAATAGGAACAGCGGTAGTTCAAGGAGACAGAGTGATAGTTCATCTAGTGATAAAAGAACTCAGTATGAAAAAGCCAAAGGTGGTTATGGAGCATTTGTTAAATGTATGATGTTTAATGCTCAGAGTATCCGATCCAAATTTCATTAGTTCAAGTGTTATGTTGCTGAGGAGGAACCATATTTTCTTTGCATTACAGAGGCATTGGTCAGTGAAGGGTATTTGAAGATAACTTGCAGGACTATGAGATCCAGGGATACAACATGTTTTCGTGCAATAGGGGTCCAGGAATGAAAGGGGGTGGTGTAATGCTCTATATGAATCGCTTATTCAGTTCTCAAAAAGTAGCAGGTAGGGATAAAAATGTGTCTGTGGAGTCCATTTGGCTTGATATCACTGTGGGAAAAGGCAACAGCAATACTCTGAGGATAGGAGCTTTCTACCGATCAGGAACCCTGCCACATTCTCAGCAACTGCAGCTTGACAAGGTGATTTGTGAGGAAATCAGTACAAACTTTAAGAGGAAGTGCCTTATTCTTGGTGACTTTAATCTAAAGGATATGAAAATGCTGGTGTTGGCTCCCATCATGCAAAATGTCTAGGAAATGCCTTGAAGAGGACCTGTTCTTACACCAGTTTGTATCGGAACCTACCTGGCATGGCTCATTCTTGGACGTTGTATTATCGGATTTAAGTGACTTGGTTCAAGACTTGATAGTAGGAGAAACTCTGGGAAGAAGTGACCATAACATAGTTAGATTCAAGGCACATGTAGGGGAAATTATGAAGGATAATTTGGTAAAGGTTCCAAATTTCAACAGAGCAGACTTTGACAGAATGAGAGCGGTTTTAGGTGCCATCAGATGGGAAGAAGAATTCTCCAATTTAAATGCCTGTGAAGTGTGGGAAAAGTCCAAATCTTACTAAGTTCAAATCAGGGAAATCAGGTTGATGTAGCATATCTTGACTTTAGTAAGGCCTTTGACAAGGTACCCCATAAACGGTTAATGATACAGCTTCAGTCCCATGGTAATGCTTGTTGTTCAAAGAAAGACCGTTCAGGCGACACACCCTAATGTACATATTATATATCACATATATGTATATATAGTAATGATAATTGTTGCCATTCTTATTATTGATTATTTCAGAGCAAAATACATAAAGTTAAGGGAAAGCCCCAAATCGATGGAATGCATACACCATGGTAGCCCATACACCATGTTAAAAGTCTAACTTTTTGTGGGCAGTGCCAACATTGAGGGAGCACCTGCCCTTCAAAAATATTGAAAAAGAGCATGCCTGATCTAGACGTGTATGAATGAAAAATGGACAACACTCCTGAAAACCAGCTGCAGGTTTCGTATCTGCACATGGGTGATAAGGGCGCGATATTCCAACCATCATAGGTGCATCCGCCGGTAGCCGAAATATAATGTTCGCCCCCTTTCCTGGCCGGATGGGTACCACCTTCCCATGGGGGCATTTGCCACCAGTACACCCACCCTTGTTTACGCCCCTGCACCAAGTGCGGAGGAATTATGTTGCAACAGCTCCAACACCCTTACTTGCTCTTACCCGTCCTACCTGGCCGTGACCTTCAGTTGACATGTCTTATCATGCTGCTACTACCCGTGGCACAACGCAATTCCTGCGGCGCTTGACACGAATCCAGTCAGTGTGGGTCAAAGCAAAAAATCTTAGTGTTATGGAAGGTACGGCTCATATTCATGGACAAGATCCTTCAAGCTTTCAAATGGACCAAATTTTGTCCCATTTCGATGGTATTTAAGATAGGAAATATCGTATGGAATACACGGAAATTTCGCTGGAGCGCCTGCCGGACTGAGCAATTGTCCAGCCCATGTGACGTCACCGATTGCCAAGCAATATTGGACGGCCCGGCCTACGCTGCGCTTGTTATGAAACGAAAACGTACTATATTGCGATATGTGCGAGAGGCTAGCCTCTGCCGACCGGTGATAGGGCTACATGGAAGCTAAGACTTAAATGGTGTAAATGTAAATAAACTTCAATTTTCACCATAATTATGAGTCACCAATGCATATTTGTTTCCAGTTTTTCAAGTTTCCTATTATCCCGTGAATGAAAGCATCATTTTATGAAAATAACATAAAAATACTTCGCAGCTCTACTTAGGTGTGGCACTAACCTTGTGCCTTACATGGGCCGACCGCCCCTGGTGGGAAGTCCAATAGCATGTGGTCGGGATGGGAAGGGAGCAGTCAGATTCACAGCCAGAATCAGACTCAGAATGTATTTGTCACAACAAGAAACCATGCATTCAATGCAAGCAACCATGTAAGCGCCCATCTAAGCTAGGCTGAAGTTCTGCTAGACCGCATGAGATCGGGATCAACCCCTCGGAGAGCTTGGTACACAGTAGTGACGCGACGAAAGCACCAGAACATCAACAGGCACAAAGCAAATCACAACAATCACACACACACGGACGCACGCACGCACACACACACACACACACACACACACACACACACACACACACACACACACACACACACACACACACACACACACACACACACATACACACATACATACATACATACATACATACATACATACATACATACATACATACATACATACACACATACATACATGCATATATACATACATAAATGGACGCACACACACACCACGGACATACGGACACAGATGCGGACACACGGACACAGACGCGGACACACGGACAAACAGGGACACGCGGACACAGATGCGGACATACGGACACATACGCGGACATACGGACACAGACGCGGACACACGGACACACACGCGGACATACGGGCACAGATTCGGACAAACGGACATAGACGCGGACACACTGACACAGACGCGGACACACGGACACAGGCACGGACACACGAATACTTATGCGGACTCACGGACCCAGACGCAGACACACGGACGCAGACGCGGACACACGGACACAGATGCGGATACACGGACACAGATGAGGACACACGGTAGCATCCGCTGAACACAAATCACATGCAGCAACTAGCTACCCACGTCCCACTGACAATGCGATCATAATTCGCTTCGTCGTTGGTTCAGAAACATTGTGGGCCAAGATATGCAGTGTAGAGCTAGCTGACCCTGGAACGCATTGGGAGATAGGCGACCTATAGCATCTGGTGGCAGCGTGCTCCAGGGTCGAACTAATCTCTAAAGGCCAATAATCTACAAGATATCTTTACACGCGCCCTGGAGGGCCTTTGAAAATTACGCGCACTGCAGGGTGGCGGATTACGCCCCCCCTACGATCTCGGCTCCCATGAAAGGCTAGAGCAACGAAATTCGCAGGGTGGATGTGCACGATAGGTAACTCTATTGTGTGCAAATTTTGCAACCTTAGGCCAATATCTTCATGGTCAAGTAAAGTGAAAATAGCAAAATTGTCTGGTTTTGCGTGGCTTGGCTTGTCATTGTTATGGATCGCTATGATTGTGTTCAAATGTTCCAAAATTAGCATTAATGATGTTTTGGACATTACTAATGATGCAATACATGTGCCAGATCCGCAATTCGACCTCAGGTCACGTATATAGGAGCACGTTTTCAGGTCATTACCTGCTCCAGTTACCGGAACCGGGCTGCCCCAATGACTGCTCCGTTGGGAGGCTCGGCACAATTGGCTTCGCAAAGAAAGGAATGAAATGCATGAAGAAAGTGTAGAAACGCTTAGGCCTACAATGACAAACAGTAGATTTACGGATGTGCAGGGAGGAACATGCAAAGTGACATCAATCGCATGACAGTCATTTCCATTTATGACATCATTCCAGTTGACCAAGATTGGTTCCATTAGCCTTTCATGATGAACTTGGTGACCTAAGATTACTTTTAAGTCATTTAGCATAACAATATGCATCAAACAAGCCGCTAGTGTTGTCAAGAACACATCCCTTTTGCCAATATATGGGAAGCACATCAGCGCCGATTCTTGTGTTCTGGCGCTGCGATTTGAATTTTTTTTTACGGCCCATAACTTAAGAACTGTTCTGCCGATTTTCATTTTTCTTGCTTTAAACAATGCGCCGGTCATTTCGAAGTAAATACAAAAAAATGGTGTATATCGGCTGGTACAATATGGAGGTATGTACGGAAACTTGGACTGGTGGGCGGATTTTTCCCTCCACCCCTCCAGGGTGTGTGTTAACCTGTCATAAACTTGACCTGACTTGACCTCGGTGACCTGACATGACTTTGAAACAATTTAGCATCACAATATACGTTAAACAAGTCGCTAGTGTTGCAAAGAAAACTTCCTTTTTCCCAATATACGGGAAGCGCATCAGCGCGGATATTTGTGGTCTGGCGCTGACATTCTGTTTTACTTTACCGACCCCTAACTCTAAAAAGTCTCGGTCGGTTTTCGTTTTTCCTACATTAAGCAACGTGTCGTTCATTTCTAAGCAGGTACACAAACAATGTCGTATATCGGCCGGTGAAATCAGGAGTTATCTACGAAAAACCGGATGGATGGGCGGATTTCGCCCCCCCCAGTCCAGGGCGCGTGTTAATGTATCTAAATATCTAAGAAGGGGAAAGGTAAAAGGAAAATTACTGGCACTCCTGAGAGATAGCGGACCCTCAAGAAATCGCACTCGCACTGGAAAAAGATGCGCCGGATCCTCTAAGTATAAACCTGGGCCCTTAAAAATCGCGTCAGAGCCCGATAAATTGCAATAGAAACTTGAAGAAGATCTTGCGCTTGCGCCACGCACGATATTAATTGCCTTACTGATGGAAAGCTTAAGCAATTGATCACCACTGGAAATGTGGTGAGGTGGCTCATGTGGTTAAATCCTGCAGCGCAGAATTCGGTGATGTTTCAGCGGAAAAGAGTCTTGGATGGCGCATTGCACGTGCTGACGTCAGGAATTCCCACGAGACATGAGACCGAGTGTTCTCTGGTGCTGGTGAAGCCGGTGCTAACTTGCTGAGGTCAGCAACTTTGACCAGGTCTGAGCCAAGCGCACTCCGGTGAAGTCTGTGTTGGACTTCTTGATGCCGTGATCTCAGACCACATCTGAGCCAGATGTACTCTGGTGGTGAAGTCCGTGCTGGACTTCTTGATGCCGTGATCTCAGACCACGTCGAAACCAGGCTTACTCTGGTGGTGAAGTATGTGCTGGACTTTTTGATGCCGTGATCTCAGACCACGTCTGAGGAAGGTGTCCTGTGATGGAGCCTGCGTTGGCCGTGGTGACGTCAGGTGTCCTGTGATGGAGCCTGCGTTGGCCGTGGTGACGTCAGGTGTCCTGTGATGGAGTCTGTGTTGGCCGTGGTGACGTCAGGTGTCCTGTGATGGAGCCTGCGTTGGCGGTGGTGACGTCAGGTGGTCTGTGATGGAGACTGCGTTGGCCGTGGTGACGTCAGGTATCCTGTGATGGACCCTGTGTTGGCTGTAGTGACGTCAGGTGCCCTGTGATGGAGCCTGCGTTGGCCGTGGTGACGTCAGGTATCCTGTGATGGAGACTGTGTTGGCCGTGGTGACGTCAGATGTTCACGTCTGGCGAGGTCTGAGTTGGGTGTCCCTACTCCCGAAAATATATGAAAATCATGTCGGCGTTGTTCCCTAGCCAGCTGCCAATGGAGCCAGTCCTTCGCACCACAGCGCCGTTCGCACTGTTGGAGTTACCACTGTTGATTGAGAGCAGAGTATTGCCAGAGGTGGGCAAGTACGGCATGACCGCATCCCATCTCCAGTTGACAGAGCTAAAGATTTCGCCAACGACCGGACGTCGGGAGGCAGACAGCATAGATGTGTTGCGCGGTACCACGAACTTGACAAATTTGCCATAGTGTGTCGATATTTTAAACCAATAGGTAGAGTCGCTACGCAGCTGACGAATGTCCTCGGCCAAATGGAGGATCGAATGCGAGCCTTCTTCGTCAGCAAGATCTGAGTTATAGTCCAAGACGGTCTTCTCGTCGAACCTAGTTGTCTTTATGTTCCTCAGGAGCCTAGTTGCGCCCATAGAGACGCTCGTCATCAAACAGGCGAGAGCCAGCGGCCGATTGTTCAGCCAACCGTACATTTTCGGTACGTAACTTCCGTACCTGTTTCCGGCAGAGAGCGTTTCGTAGATGACGCGGCAGGTGATCCCCTCGAGCTGGGTGCAGACGCGACCGCGGCACTTGTCGCCGACCGCCCGGCAGTCCGAGTCCCGGCGACAGAACTGCTTGTGCTGGGAGTTGTTCGGCATGACGAAGTACTGCCAAGCGGCGTTCGGCGTCAGGCTGGCGTAGCTGGCCACGCTGCCGTACAGCCGGCACTCGCTCGAGGCGGAGCTGAAGCTGAGGCTGGCGCACGCCGGCACCTGGTGGCAGATGGCGCAGCAGGTGCAGCTGCTCATGCCGCTGCGCTTGATGGAGACGCCCCCCAGCTGCTCGCTGGTGCTGAGGAGGCCGTGGCTCCAGGCAGTGGTCAGGCAGGCGTCGGTCAGCCACGGCAGACTCGCTGCCATCAGGAGAAGGAGGCGGCCGCCGGTCGTCACGGCGGTTCCCATCGTGTCTCACCTCCCGGCCTGACCGGACACTGGAGCAACAGAGACGTGCGCAACTACCTGGAGCAAGCAAACCCGGCAGTTGTGTTGCCCGATCCGCCTGGTAAGCGCACTGAAGTCACCGAAACCACCGTATGCCCGGCGTTCGTCGGTCCGGCAGGGTTCCGCCAGGGACAAACATTCGGGGCCACGGTGTAACCAGCACTGTGAGTTCGCCGTGCCGTCACGTCGACCATGGCCGGTGCCGTGTGCAAACGCATGGCTGTCACGCAAGTTGGTACACACGGCAGTCGGCATGGTTATCACCGATGCACAAGTCTGAACGTGGGCGGATCAATAACAGTCCCTCGGGTGAGCAGTTGGTGACACAACATTCACAATTGGCCAGCAAACTGCCAAATATATCTGTAGTAGACAGCGGGTGGCCCACGGCTCCACTTTTTACAAGTCATCCATTGACATCATAATCCATCAGGTTCTTGCTTCATTTTCATGTATGCGTAATGCGACTTCCGAGACTTCCGAACGGGCGCGGGGTCCCTGGCGGCTATTGGGGTCTTCTTATGAGCTGTAGAGGCATCTTGCTACCGACCAAGGGGCCTGACGACCAGCACACTTCGTCAGGTGTTGGCGCCTTTTTCAGACCTCCAGGGATATTCATCCAGTCTGAAGATGCATCCTGGCCTGGATCGTCCTAACTGTATGATGACCTACTTGTATACCTTCGAAGATTCAAGGGGGCGCAGTAACATGCTACCAACTCCTATTTTACTGCAAGGTGACGTCTCCCTGCAGGCTGGAAGCTTTAAAAACACTTAATAAGACAAATGGTCATCCAGAGATAGATTGTTTCCGTTGTCTAACACACCACTGGTTTTGACGGAGAGCTGCTCCTGGCCCAATAATTCAGCTAATTATATCATGAGTGCCCTCACTTTTCCATGTATCCTTCACCAGAAGTACCCGGTTCTCATGCGATCTTTGGATGTTCCGAAAATTGCGCCGTGCATGTTGTGAAGAACAAACGTCACACGTCTGCATGTTGTATGCTTGATTTCGCCGATTCTCATATGCGTAATACGAGTAGAACATTATACAGACTTGCATTTTCAAGCCATGTCCAATCCACATCCGTATGAACAAAATCCATCCGTATCCATATCCGTGTCAGACATGTTCCGAAAAGTGGCTATTTGTCCACTCGACATCTTACTAAGGGCACTCTCCGTTGACTGGGGCCCTCTTCATCGGTCTGGAA
The DNA here is from genome assembly GCA_034440575.1 of Imbricaverruca yamaguchii. Classification (NCBI taxonomy): domain Eukaryota; kingdom Metazoa; phylum Arthropoda; class Thecostraca; family Neoverrucidae; genus Imbricaverruca; species Imbricaverruca yamaguchii. The sequence goes on along the minus strand of JAOTOL010001597.1, from coordinate 2,084,926 downwards.
CCCTTTCTGTCAGCCCCGAGCACATTTGGATTAACAATGCCCAGTCCACCGTTGGATAATATTCCAGTCCAATGTTTCGTGGTGTACGTCCACTGTACCTGACCTCTGTCCGGCTGACCTTGCTGTAGTCACGGTCAGCTGTGGACCGCTTCGTGTCACGGTCACCTCAGCCAAGGTCAGACACGCATCCGGCAAAAATAGCTACAAATATAAATGGTAGACTTTACTCTATGCTATTGACTATATCTCAAGCAATAGTTTTAATTTTTAAGCGACTCAAAGCGACTCACCAAAAATTTTTATCCAGGCAAGCACCCCGTTTCCCCGTGCTGCGCCGGTTGCATCGTTCTTGCTGCATAGATACGCTTAGGTAGGCAAGTATAGGTGTGTAATAAAATAATAAAATATGCAACTAAACAACTGAAATGGGATTTGAAATTGCCATTGCTGGCAAGAACTTCATGCCTTCCAAACTTGAGTTCTTTCTTCCATAGATTATATTGTTAAAAATATTGAAGCATTGCTTAGCATCATCAAAAATTAACACAATATCTCATCCTAGTTCCCCTTATGTTTTAGGCAACCGTCCTGAGTCACGTCCAAAGAAGAATCTGTGAAGTCAAAATCACTTCGGAGTTGATTCCGGATTTTGGTACCAGCCTAACACCAGTTGGATAATTATTTCTCATAAAGACATATAGACAGTTTTTCCATGTTACCTAAAAGAAACTTTGTTCACAGGACGTCTGATGCTTGAAGGAGAAAAACAAATATGTTTATTTGATATCACACAATATTTGCCTTTCAATGACTGGATTTCGCTTCTTTCTTCATTACTTAGGCGTATTTAATCCTAAGGTAAGTTGGTGGAAAGCCACGCGAGTATAATCTGGCAAAATGAACCTTGATGGGGTCTAAAACATAGTTCGTGAGACGGAGGGTCCACTGAAAGTATACAAAGCTCATCCTATGCTAGTTATCTGTGTAGCTTAATGGATCAATAACACATCGTAAATAATTGATAGCATTCAATAGTCGATAATATTCGTTTTCCACTTATGGCAGGTTATGCAAGAGACCCAGGACGTGTTAGGTGAACGATGCCGGCAACGCCCCACCGCATAAATATATCTATCTTCCATGCTAATATACCGTGAGCGGTGCGAATTAAAATGTACCACTTACTGATCATCTACTTAATGCCTGTTTCTTCTCGACTTCACCGGATAGTTATTGACCTAGAGGTCAGTAACTATTGCTAACAGTAACTGACAAATCTGTCAGACGGGTTAGGACGGCATTGAACGAATAACTGGCGAAATTCGTTGAAATCAAATTCAGCGATGTTTTCAATGGTCTCATGCCAAGTGTAAGGATGCTTTAAAAATTTGCAACTGCGAGAAAGCTAGAGTTGCATCTTGTGATCCATTGTTTATTCACCGTTAACAATTGCACACCGTTTACAAAGAAGAGAAAGGAATTCATGTCGCATTTTTTAATGAAAATCATTAGGCCAACTTCGATTCCGAATTGCGTCCCAACTTCCCATACGGAACAACAATAATTTCATTTCATTACTACGAACCTTATTCCGGCCGTACCCTTCACACTTCACCGCCTACTTTGGAACATGTTCGCATCTGGAAGATCGCGAGCATGTGCTTTTGTTACAAACCTCTCCCGTTGCAGACTTCTGGTTTGTGAACATTCATCACAGACACTATTGTTTTCGATCAAACGATGATTTTCAAGTTTTCCAACACCACATTTTCGGGTCGCGTGAAAGAGTGCTGTTAATCCAGATTATGCTCTCACATGGCAGTGACCGGTTCCGGGCCGCCGTTGCGTTAAGCTAGGCGTCCAAAGGCCCAACCGACCCTGGGTGACACGAAGAGTCACTGCCGTTCGGTTGCGTCGATTATTGTCCCTCCGCAGCGATGTGGGCGGCCATTGGTTGACGCGACCGCGCCTTGGTGCTGAGCGAAATCAGTGCCCGGCATGCCGCGACGCAAACCGGCCGGTCCCAGTACCGCAGCTGCAGGCAGGGGCTGCGTTGCCAGTCCGACGGCGGACCACCGTACCACACGGAGGCGGCAGGGTTCTCCTGTCCCTGCAATGAGGCCCGCCACCTCCCCGGCACATGTAGCCGATGGAGAGGCAGGATTGGGGACACATTCACAGCCAATCCCCGGGAACAACGGGAGCTATGACATCTTATACCCCGTGGCGAACAATACGAACTGCCCGATCTGTGACATGTCTTGCCCAGAGGAACGGATTCTTGTTACACATATCCGGCGTCAGCATGACATCGCCGACGTGCTCTGGGTTTTTTCGCGCTGCCAGTGCTCTATGTCTACTCTGAGAGCAATGGCAGCGCATTATTTAAAGCATAAACGCGAGACTCATCCCGACTCGGTGTCAGGGGATCGGTCCGTCGGAGATGCCTCGTGCATGTCCGATGGGCCGAAACCAGGCGAGTTTGCCTGATAGGAATGAGGCCGTGGCTGGCCTACCCTCGCAGGTAAACAGCAGCATCGACGTTGGTCTCACCCGACGGAGTATAATGCCTCACTTCCGGAACCGTCTTTGAGGGCTCAGTGGACAGATGACGTGCTTTATAATATCGCTGTGGAAGAAGCCAACTACACAGCCGCACGATCAATCAACATCTGAATCGTGCGTTCCCAGCATATCACATCGGAGCCCTCATAGGCATCAGGAAGAAAGAGAAATACCGCAGTCTACTCCAGCGGGTGATCGAGTCGCGTGTTGTGACTTCGACGGGAACTGGGCCCGTTGACCCAACGCTCTTGGTGAATGTGTCAAGAGGCCCGTCGGAGGCAAGACGCGAACTTCGCTCAGTAACATCAAGGCGAAGTCAGCACTCGGTAACACCATCTCCGATGGAAGGTCCGTACCCTATTGCATCGGAGATTCAGGAGGTCCCACTGGCTCCGGTAGGTGGTTCCTCGGCGGTCTCCGAAGAGTCGGCACGTGTGGAAGTCCCGCTGGCCTCGTCCAGTGGTTCTTCGGCAATCCGGCCCGGTGAGCCGGCCGCGGGCGTGTTGTCGGCTTCGGCCGATGGCGTCGGCGGTCCAATCGCCGGGTCGGCCAGGGCGATTCCTCCTGTTTCGGCGGGGGGTTCGTCTGTGCGTTCGCCGTCAGATCATCGACGGCGGCCACTATCGGCGCCGACCGCACAAAGGGATAACCAAGGAAGGAGAGTCGGTCCGGTTAAGGCCGGTCGGGAGGAAAGGATAGCCGCGCCAACACTATTCCATCAAAGAGTGTTGACCGATGGTGGAGACATAGATGTGGAATATACCACCTTATTATCCCGTTTATGCCCTGGGGGTCAGGCAGCGCAACGTCGTCCCGCAAGGGGCGGCAGGGCTGCCAATGACCATCGACCCCCCGGTGACAGACCAACGTCACCGGCGCACGAAATAAACAGATCACAACGGCGCAGGGTACGATATCATCTCCACCAACGACTATTCTGGACCAACCGGTCGGACCTCATGAAGAAACTGTGCATGAGAAATTCCACCTTGGAAAAGCCGTTCTTGCCGCACACAAACGATATAAAGAACGCTTACCAAAACCGGTTCGGTTCAGGCTCGCCAATGGACGATCACGAAATAACACCTCGAGAGGGGAATATGCGAGTTAATGCGGCCAAGTCACACGTTATCCGACTTGCGCCGGCTCCAGGTACTAAGGCCCTGAAAGTCATCCAAGGGGCCACCTTCCATTTCAACGGCGTCCCTATCAACAAAAGGGGCGTCGGGGAGGTGGTCAAGTACCTGGGGCTGGAGCTGACTCCACCTGGCTATCAAAAAGCTCAAGTGAAGCAGCTGCACATGGACATTCAATTGGTGAGGCAGGCGGCGCTCAAGCGTGCCCAAAAGCTGGCACTTCTACGAGCGCATGTCCTGCCGAGCCATCAGCATATTCTGCGTCTTGGAAAAGTGTACGATCAATCTCTGTGGCACCTCGATCGCATATTCCATAAAGCAATTCGAGGCATCTTCCACCTCCCGCCGGGAAGACCTACGGCTTTTTCCAATCTGAGGTCGGAAGATGTCCGGCTCCACATCCCCTCTTTCAGAGACTGTTGGTTTGATGCGTACCCGGCGGGTAGTGAAGCTCACATTGAGCAATGATATTTTGGTAAAGTCCCTGGCCTCCGGGTCGGGACTTTCCGGGCCCGTCAATGCCGATATTTCTTATTGGCGCGACCATCTGTCCCTGGAGGATATCTCCCCAAAATGACTCACCAAACATAAGCTGAGAGTCCCAAGGGTTGAGGCGGCCAAATACCGGAGAACCGCCGTGGGGAGCCGGTTTGATACCGAGGCCTCACGGTGGGGAAACCGGTGGCTCACCAAACCATCGGTCAGCCTGACTGCCCAAGGCCATCTCGAAGAATCTCCCTGTCCGTACTTCTATTAATACGTCTCCCTGTCCGTACGTCTATTAATCGTGGAGAAAATCGGCCGGTCAGGCTGTGTCGAAGGTGTGGTGCATACGCAGAGACCCAGGCCCATGCCCTCAACTGAACTGAACTGCGGCCATAATTGACGCCATAATTGGCTTCACCATGCGGTGGAGTCGATGTGGCGTCGACGTACGTATGACTCAGTCCATCGAGAACCCGCAATCGAAGTAGACGGCGAAACCTTCCGCCCAGATACCATCCTGGTGACGGAGGGGCGGACGTCGGCGGTCGTGGTGGACTTCACGGTCCCCTATGATTATGACGCTGGCGTCCTGCGCAGCCGTCGAAAAGAGAAAATTCGCAAATACATTAGTGTCGCCTTCCTTGAGGCAGTTAAAGTTAAGTATCGGGTCGCGGTCGCAACGTCGGAGGCCGTTGTGATTGGCAGCCGCAGCCTCATGTTGACTGAGACCTTCCAGCGACCACTCATATCCATCGGAATCTCCCTGAAGAGCGATCTCGAACGCCTTCAAGAAGGGGTTCTGAGGGGCACGTCGCTGGCTTGGTCGGCGTTCGCCACGGGAGGTCGCTGACTCAAGCAGCAAGACCATCCCAGCTGGATCGGCGGCTATGGCTCCCGCCGGGGATCGCCACGCTGCGGGTTGACGCGCCGGCAACTTGTCCATGGCCATCAGCGGCGAGCCGGCGCGTCACTGGGACTGACTGTTTGTCCGTTGTGTTACATGTTCGGGCGCTTGAGGTTGCATGTCTTGTTGGTTGTTTGATGGATTGACGGATTGACGGATTAGGGAGATATTTATTTTTGCTGGATTTGTATGGCAATGTCGATGGCGATGAGTTGAGAAGGCAATGACATGGTATATATTGTTCGAGACGAGGCTGGGACGCCCCCTCACCAAAGGAAGCACACCGCTCGCGGCTGCGCGTGTCCTTTGTGTGTGTGCATGATTCTTTGTTGTTAATGTTGTTTTGTCAAAGCCCAGACCGCCGGGTGACGACGGCCATGTTTTGTTGGTGTCGTCCAGGGGAATTATTCCCTGGACGACACCCTTCGTTAAATCCGTCGACCATCCGGCGGAAAATTGAGAATAAAAAGATAAAAAAACAAAAGCTCTCAGACGGCTTAGGACTGCAGTGAACGAATAACTGGCGAAGTTCGTTGAAAGCAAGTTGAGCGATATTTTCAATGGTCTCATGCCAAGTGTAAGGATGCTTCGAAAATTTGCAGCCGCGAGAAAGCTAGAGTTGCATCTTGTTATCCATTGTTTTGCCACTGTTAACAATTACACACCGTACATAAAGAAGAGAAAGGAATTCATGTCGGGTTGTTTAATGAAAATAATTAGGCCAGCTTCGATTCCGAATTGCGTCCCAACATCTCATACGGAACAACAACAATTTCGTTTCCTTACTACGTTTTCCAGCACCACATTTCTACTTGATACCTCCTTGTGAAGCTACGACGACACACCACATCGCCTCCTAGGTAGTGAATGGAGACATTTATAATCCCGAATATCTTCCTTGATATTAATATATTAAACATAGATTCATGAGACGTACACAACGGAACATTCTTAAATACGAACACATCGCACCACGTGGAAAGTGACTTATGACGAAAAGAGATTGATATGTCGTTCAAGTCAAGAATCGCAACAGGTGTGGCACTAGATGTAGCGAGCCCTGTAGCCAACGATAACACGCTCGAACTGCGGTTCGTATGAGACAGGGGCCTGCTTGTCGTCATCAGGCACCTCGGGGGTGGGGTACTGGGTGGGTACAGGGGTGGGCAGGTGGTCGCCCCGTGGCTGGAATCCCTCCTCGCCGGCGGTGTAGACAACGGTGTAGGTGACGCCATCTGGAGCGGTGTAGCTGAACTGTCCGGATACGCTGTAGCTGTCGTCCTCTGGATGTCCAGACTCGGACACAGATATGCCGTTCTCAGACACGAAGCTGAAACAATGCAATTGCATGGTGAATTGACGATATGAGGGCATGACTAGGAAGGAAGACGACTCCATCCCACCGAAGAGACAACCGGTCCCACATTCACTCAAACAAACGGTGTATTTTTTTAGACAGAGCTCTTGTTTCCTATCCTGATAATGAGCACATTAAAAGTGCGGCGGCTTTCATCATAAACAGTGGGAAAGCTTATCCTTACTCAGACTCCGTGGTTTGTTTTAATCTCTATCACTTCAGAATCGGTGGGCACTTACGACTGTGCGTAGGAGCCGTCGTCCCTGTGGTCGATGTTTTGTCTAAGGATGTCGATAGAGTCGCCGTCGTAATACAGCTTAGAAGGGCTGGCGGCTGCCAGGGCGAACACGACGGCCATGATATACTGAAAAAGAAGCAATTACCCAACTATGACTCGTACCTCAACACAGAGGGGAATCAGTGAGATGCACAAATTCGTGAAATCGAAATAGAAATACATGCCGTCCGACGAATCGTTTGAATAATGGAATGCTCTTGCTTAAATCTGAACATTATCGCTAACCCGCGCCGTCTCTCCGGTCAGATCCTCACACCCAGTCCGGGGGGAGGGCGCATAGTAATCCCCTCTAAAATCCAAACTTTTTGTGGTATAAATGAAAACAAAATATTTGGAATGAGAAAAGGACAGCGAAGTCGAAAAGGGCCAGTCAATTTTTCACCTACCCCAATTTTTTTCCTCAAAATTTTGAGTTTTCAGGCTTTCTTTACTTTGCCTTTTCCAATGTGTAGAGCAGACCGAGAAACGTTGTTGGAAGTCAACTTGCCGTCATAGAAAATTATTACTTTAGCCAGAATCTTCTATTTGAACTGCAATTGGCAAATATGCAAATTTATATGTAGTCAAAAAAGAAAAAAAGATTAAAATTCAACTCATGCGCTTTGTTGTATCCCTAAAGATAAGGAAACGCTGAAAGTTACCTTAAAATATCTGTATCCGTGAAAGCGTGACGACTGGTTGAACGTTTTTGGAAGTGACATCACTTGACCTTGACTAACACGTTGACCCTAGATGAGCTGACCTAACAAATTTGGTTATTTGTGACCCTAGATGAGCTGACCTAACAAAAATGCCAAATTTGGGCGCGCTCCCTGCGCCGTTCGTCCACTATCCGTGAAAAACCTGAGGAGGGCGGCGGGGGCGGTTAAAGACCCTACCCCCACCCCCACCCCACCACCCCGAGACGGGTTAAAATTAGTGCGCTGAAGTGAGTTGCTGCGAGGAGCAATTGCCATGTACGTTTCGTGAGGTGAGGGATCATTGGTCGTCTACATCAGTGTTCGAACAGTACTATTACCAGCTCCATGATTGATGTTCGGGAGGCGGGTCAATAGTGGACTGATGTTTCTCTAGGCCGAGGAGCCGGCTTTTATACCGTGGAAGTACGCAGCCACGGGGACACCTGTACCGAGCGTCGAGGTCACGTCTGGACCGGACCCGGCCGTGTCGAAGGCGCGTGGTCGGAAATGCACATGTGCATACGACGTGAACCGTAACCAACGTGGGATTGCAGAATATAACACGGGATCAGAAGACAAATGAAACGGCAGTGCTAACTTTGTTTTGAAGCTTAATGTGGAGAATGCTGGGTTTAAGTGATATCTCTTTTGAGTAGCACGAGCTCTCATGGTTAAGGGGCATGGTTCTAAGCGAATAAACGATCAGGCACAAATACGAAGTTCACCCGAGTGAGTAGCTGAAAAGTAAGCAGCTCGAAAATGCGAGAAGAAAACTTGTTCTTTGGGACATTTCCATACTCTGGTGCACTGTTATAAAGGATAAGTTCATTTGCAACATTGCAACATAACACTAACCAAAATGTCTTGTCAGCTCCTTTGCATTGACACTCGTATTAAGTGCATCGCCGTCCCAAGGCACGCCATTCAGGGTCTCGTGATGTGCAGACTCGGTAGCTTGCTCTTGTTTCTCAAACGCAATGATACCACCTTTAACCCGCGGCGCCTTTCCGGTCAAATCCTCCCACCACGTATCGGGGAGGGGGGCGGTTGAAGACCCCCCTCTAAAATCCAAACTGAGCATCGCACGAAAACGAAAGAGGTGTCATCGGAAAACGCTCGACGAGTAGGGTCCGGGTCCACCCCCAAAACACTTTCCACAAAAGTGAGGTCACCAGGGCGGCTAGATTTTGACGACTTTTCACGACTTACATTATGCTTTTGACACTGGGGGGTTCATTTTGGGAGATATATGAAAAACGAAATTTATTGGAATGAGAAAAGGTCAGTGAAATCGTCCAGAGCTATAATTGTTTTGGCCCCCCAAATACAAAAGTTGTGTTTTTCTCAAATCTTTGAGTTTTCAAGTTTTCCTTAATTGCCCTTTTTCAATGGGTAGAGCAGGCCGAGAAACGTCGTCGGAAGTCAACTTGCCCTTATAGAAATGCTTTAACCAGAATCCTGGATTTGAACTGCAATTTGACAAATACCCAAATGCATAGGTAGTCAAAACCGGAAAAAAAAATGAAAAATTCAACTCGTACATTTTGTTCCATCCGTAAAGATAAGCAAACGCCGAAAGATTCATTAAAATATCTGTATCCGTTAAAGCGTGACGACTGGTTTAACTTTTTTGGAGATGACCCCACTTGAACTTGACTAACTCGTTGACCCTAGATGACCTGACCTAAACATTTTGAATCAGCATGCAAAATTGACGTGGGAAAAGGTACGCAAAATTTGGGCGCGCTGCCGTGCGCCGTTCGTCCGCTATCTGCGAAAGACCTGACGGGGGGCGGTTAAAGACGCACTCCCGAGACGGGACGAGCTAATTCGAAAATTGAGTCATCATCCCATTGTCATGCATGGACACACATGTTTTATTCTACGCATCTCCAATCCGAATTCTGTTTGTGAGTGCATATGTTCACACTGTTTATGCCAGTGGTTCGATGCACCACAGAAACAACAAACAGCGTGATGGACATCCCTATCGGAGCTCCCCGTCTATGGTGTATGTCCTCGATGCACGACTATTCAAAACTACTTTGGCTCACACGGGTTGCATGAACTCCGCCCATATGTCATTGTTGCCCATGTCAGAAATTATGCACAAAGGACATACTTCACCATCGCCGATTCTAACTACAGCCGCAGATCCCCTTCGCTTTTCAGGTCACCGCGTTTGGTGCCGGGGAGGGGGGAGGTGTCACCAAACTCGGAGTGGTCGCGGCTGCCGGTAGATGGCACTGCATGCAGATTCCGCACCATTTCGGATACAGACGGCTGGTTGAGTATTTGCTGACTCCATTGAGGACTAGAGGGTCGTCTACTTAGTTTCATTAGTCGGATTTTCGTCACAGCATGTTTAACTGACACATATCCGATTTGATAGGAGCGCCGCCTGGTCTTGCCTGGGGAATGCCGACTGCTGTACACATGTTCAACTGTTATACATTGCTACACCCGGCTACGCACTGCTACACACTTATACACACTGCTGCATACTGTTACACACTGTTACACACTGCTACACACTGCTACACACTGCTACACACTTACACACTGCCACACACTGCTACATACTGTCACACATGGTTACACACCGCTACGCACTGCTACACACTGCTACACACTGGTACACACTGCCACACATTGTTACACACCGCTACACACTGCTACACACTGCTACACATTCCTTGCACGTGGTTGCATGTACGTGATGTGTAGAGATATCCCAGGGTGGGTTGGTATGGTGCGCGTGCACTGTACCCAACCTCCGGCCGGCTGACCTTGCTGTAGTCACGGTCAGCTGTGGACCGCTACGTGTCACGATCACCTCAGCCAAGGTCAGACACGCATCCGGCAAAAATACCAGTGTTAACGAAGGCGGGAACTTTAGATCGGAACACGGAGATGACTTGAAATAGTTGTGTACAGCTCATGTGGAGTGCTGGTGGCTAATTGCTGATATGGGTTTTCAGTTGCCGATAAAGGGCAGTTGTGTAATCAGATCGACCTTGCGAATACCCTGATGATCCATTGACTCACCGTCCCTGAAAACCAGCACAATGAGATATAGTAGTCACGGCCCCTTTTTTTTTTTTTTGCTCCCTTTTTTTTTTTTCCTGTTCCACTGGTTTCCTTTCCCGCGCTCTTTTTCCCCCCCCCGTTTTTTTTCGTTGGCGGCCCGCCCAAAAGGGGGGGGGACCAGCTAGGCGGGGGCGGTGTTTGTGGGTTGGCGGTTCATTTATCTTTCGTTCTAAATTTGCCGTTAACTGGGGAAATTAGCGGGTGGTGGGGCAAAGCTGCCACTTTGGCCCCTCCCCCCCACCCCCCAACCACATATTATTTTTTATTTAAAAAAAAAAAAAAAAAAAAAAAAGTCAGGAATGGGAAGTTAGTCGTGTCCCTTGGAAGTTGATGCGTCGAAGGCTAGATGGCCAGCACACCTGTACACGTCTATTATGTCCATATCTGAACTGGATAAAGGACCAATGTCCATTTCTGAATTCGGTAAATGTTGACTGAGAAGGCCATTTACGGGTGCAATGCCAGCTTGTCGTTGTATTAATAGTAGAGCTCGAAATTTACACCAATGGACAGCATTTGTTGTTGTCAATTCGCTGAGTGTTCATGACAAAGAGACGGAACCAAAGTTGGATAAGTTTGATCAAGTTAGGACACAGGACATATAATACAAACCTTTAGGCTGTCAGTGGCGACCTTGTACCGCAAAGGTTCACGTCACATGGGGTGTGAATGCTGTGTTTCATCGTACAGTGAACATTTGCATCAAGCATCCAAACATTTTCTGACCGACCCCTGCATGATTTTGTAGGCCCCAAGAGATATTTTCAGAGGCCCACGTACGAACCTTTGAGGCCCCAACGTGACTTCCAACGGCCCCGAATGACTTTTTGGAGTCTCGCCTGTCGCTACTCCTGGGGCACCAATCGGCGGAGCGATTGGCGACGCTACATGACTCAACGGTCGATGTGTCCTAAAGTCAATAACCAACGTTAATCATCTAACGCCAGGCGGTGGCACGCATTCGATGTACAGCATCCCCGATGGGGGTGGACCTTCCCTTGGAATCATCTCCCTAAATGAAGTACCCGGAAAGTGATTCGGGGTGGCGTGTTTAACGGCCGACCTTTTAATTTCTGGTGGCCAAACCTGTTTGTGCTATTCAATTATTGGCCTTTGGCGTACCTTAACAAGTGACCAGATCGACTCCAAAAATTTCGCCGAAATCGGAGAGTACGCGAGAAGGACGCCAAATGCGAATGCGAAGGTGTTGTTAACATCATGCGCACATGCATTGCAACGGTGATTGGAGGATTCTAAATGAAAATTCACAGACCAAGTTTTAGCACGATCAGCTATAATTCGTCTTGGCAGCTTCAACACCCAGAGTTTGATCTAGCTGAGAAATGGTGCGCGTGCACTGTACCTGACCTCCGGCCGGCTGACCTTGCTGTAGTCACGGGTCAGCTGTGGACCGCTACGTGTCACGATCACCTTGGCCAAGGTCAGACACGCATCCGTCAAAAATACCAGTGTTAACGAAGGCGGGAATTTTAGATCGGAACACGGAGATGACTTGAACTAGTTGTGAACAGCTCAAGTGGAGTGCTGGTGGCTAATTGCTGATGTGGGTTTTCAGTTGTCGATAAAGGGCAGTTGTGTAATCAGATCGACCTTACAATTACCCTGATGATCCATTCACTCACCGTCACTGAAAACCAGCACAATGAGATATAATAGACACGGAATGGGGAAATTAGCCGTTGCCACTTTGGAAGTTGATGCGTCGAAGGTTAGATGGCCAGCACACCTCTACACGTCTATTATGTCCATATCTGAACTGGATAAAGGACCAATGTCCATTTCTGAATTCGGTAAATGTTGACTGAGAAGACCATTTACGGGTGGGAAGCCAGCTTGTCGTTGTATTAATAGCAGAGTTCGAAATGTGCACCAATGGACAACATTTGTTCTTGTCAATTCGCTGAGTGTTCATGACAAAGGGACGAAACCAAAGTTGGAAAAGTTTCATCTAGTTAGGACGTAGGACATGTAACAGAAACTTTTAGGCTGCCGGTGGCGATCTTCTACCGCAAAGGTTGACGTCACATGGGGTGGGAATGCCGTGTTTCATCGTACAGTGAACATTTGCATCAAACATCCAAACATTTTCTGACCGACCCCTGCATGATCCTTTTGCGTTATTTTGTGAATCCCGGGCTGATTTGTAGGGGCCCTGGTGCGTGTGTTGGGGACCCGGTGGGATTTTGGGGAGCCTGGCGCATTTTTCAGACCTCCGGCGCGATTGGCCTCACAGCCTCTGTGAAGTGGCGAATGTCCCAATGCTTCTCCCCCTTGGTACGCGTCTGCACACAATGTTGCACATTCATCAAATTGCACGCATCAATGGAAGATGTATGTGTGTGCAACATGCCCGATGCACCTTCGAAAATGAACATCGCATGGAGATTTCCTGTGCGATTGCAATGCATTCCATTGAATCGTTTTCGTTCATCTTGCGAATGTCGCATGCCCTGCGCATGTCACGAAACGAAAGCGCAATATATGGCAATGTCTGCCAGATGATTAATTCATCCATGAGTGTTCCCGACCAGTGATCGAGCTGGTTTGAATTTAAGATGCATGACTGGACATGAATATTCACCGTAATTACGAGTCCCCTTACACCTTTGCTTTCAATTTTCAAGCATGCTTTTTTCCAGTGGACTAAGGCATCGATTTGCACTAAAGTAACACATAAAGTATACTTCCCAGTTCTACTCAGATGAGACACTGCCCGAAGTGCCTCAATGGGCAAACGGCACCTACTTTATGCCACCAGTCAACGTTTTAGAAAATTGTGTTCATAAACATAATCTAACCAAAGACAACGGAAACTTGCTTAGTTATAGTTTCTCATTCATGCTTTCCCCGGGATTGTCCAAAAACGTTTTAATTCACAGCTTCTCATTTGTGTCAAGGAATATTCTAGCATGGCTGTAGAATAACGCCAAACACGACAAAATCAGTTACACACTGCTATACACTGCTACATACTACTGCACACTGCTACACACTGCTACACACTACTATGGGAAGGGATATAGGACCAGTTGGGTAGAAACTCTCCCCATGTTTACGCCGTTGATGCCATTGTGTCAGCTCATATCAGCACCAAGATGTCATGGAAAATCGACAAGTTATTTATCAATAATTAACTGGAGCACGACGTGCCCTAGCTCCCGATAAATATGCTACAAACCACCGGAGCCCGGTCGTGCTAGAGCTTTATAAATGCCATCCCATGACAACGGTCATGTCTATTCTGTCCAGGGAAGAAACACACTGCCCATCGGTACCTGAGCGCGACTGGACGACCCAATGTTTTCCGCTGACACAATCACCGCGATCTGGTTCCGTTGGGACATGACCTCGAAGGTAGGTACAGGTGTCCCCGTGGCCGTGTACCTCCACGATATAAAAGCTCGGTCTCCGCTCCAGGGAGGCATCAGTCCACTGCTGACCCGCCCGCGAATAACAAGCATGAAGCTGGTAATTCACAAAATTCCACATGCGGCTTCAGTGTGATAGTGAGAACATTTTGTAACCGAGCGTGTCGTAATTGCACAACTTCATATCACTCAATCAATTCAATCAATTTAATAATGTATTTACATTCCGAATTATGGCTACCAGTCTCGTTAGCAACGCTTCACTACGCGTGCAGATGACTCTAGACAAACGGTGGCTCTTGCTTTTGCTATGCATTGCAATTTGTGCTACTTTGCCAATAGCGATCACATCGTATTTTCATTTTCAGTTCATCATCACCGCCATTCTGGCCGTGGCTGCCGCCGCACCTTCTGAACTGCCTTCCGAACACGATATCGTCTACATCCTCAGGCAAAACATCGACCACAACGACGACGGCTCCTACGAGGAATCGTGAGTGGATATCCATCCTGAAGTGGTGTGGTGGGACTGTTAACGTCTCGCCCCAGCTGGAGTATGGATGAGTGCCCTTTATGCGATCATAGCTACTTTCCCTACACTTAATATCTCTTTGGCAAAAACAGAGAGTGGACAGAACGGGAATCGAAAGAAAAGACGGACTCTAACAACTGATACTGTTGTATCGTTCGATATTAATTCCGCATGCTCTGATGACTCACCCGTGACGTCATTTAATGCCCTGATGACTCACGCGTGGCGTTATTTCATGCTCTGATGACTCACCCGTCACGTTATTTTATGCCCTGATGACGTACCCGTGACGTCATTTCATGCTATGATCACGTACTCGTGACGTCATCTAACTGCAGAACTTGCATTGTTTCAGCTTTGTGTCTGAGAACGGCATATCTGTGTCCGAGTCTGGACATCCAGAGGACGACAGCTACAGCGTGTCCGGACAGTTCAGCTACATCGCTCCAGATGGCGTCACCTACACGGTTGTCTACACCGCCGGCGAGGAGGGATTCCAGCCACGGGGCGACCACCTGCCCACCCCTGTACCCACCCAGTACCCCACCCCCGAGGTGTCGGACGACGACGAGCAGGCCCCTGTCTCGTACGAACCTCAGTACAAGCGTGTTCTCGTCGGCTACAGGGCTCGCCACACCTAGTGCCACACCTGTTGCGATCCTTGACTTGAACGACATCTCAATATCACATTGTCATCATTGAGTTGTCGCACTGTGCGGTATCTTCGTATTTAAGAATGTTCTATTGCGCGTCGTTTGTGTCGAGAATGTGTGCTGAATACATGAACATGAAGAAAGCATGTTCGGAATTCGAAACATTTCCATTGACTTCATTTGTAGCAGGGCGATGTCCCGCCATGGCTTAACGAGACATGTGGAGTAATGTCTCAACGAAAAATGTGAGGTTCCGGGGCATTAATATCAGCTCATTGTTGACCAAATCAGCGTCTTGGACGGACGTTCACACGCTGGAGGTCTGCAATGAGAGAGGACCGTAACCAAAGCGGAGGTTCGAGATGGCCGAGCTTCCAACGTTGTGTTAAGCAAACGGTAGAAGTGTTGAGAGTACGGGCAGAATGAGGCTCGTAAAGCGAGCGGCTGCGTAATGGATCAGTGCGCATGGCAAAAATAGAAGTAGCTCGGAATCGAAACGTATTTTTTCGATTTCTTACATCATTTTCTATCGGAAATCCCATATCTTTTAGGTGTTCTATGTTTCATTGTAACAGATGTGAAGCACCCGCACTACAATATAACAGTAGATACCTCTCACCACTCCAGTTTGTCAAGACGCCTTTCCGTTTAGCACGAGGGCATCCCCTTCCTGTCTACTGTCTTCACCAACTACCTGGCACTGTTCCGAGAGGAAAGCATGGTCGTACAGACGCCGACGATACGCAGTTCCTGATTGCCGGTAAACGACATACTCATGGGTTTCTCGTATATGAAAATGCGCTAGCTTCGCTCTGTCGGTGGTTTAATACTTCGTTCCCGGAGCAAATGTGATAAAAACATTTATCATGGTCTTTTGAAGTGGGAAAAATATATGCAGCCGTCCAAAGCTTCATGTCGATTTTAACGGAGTCACCCTCCAGCCATGCTTTGAGGTGAAAACATTTGCATCACATTCGACAGAACGCTGTCATGGAACACCCACGTGAACCCGCCGAGTCGTCTGTGCACCGTGCCGTGTCGGACTCCCGCGGACACCACTCGGGCCATGTAGCCCACGTGATGCACACACACGACCAGACGCGTACCGTCGTCGGTATGGCAGGCGGCTTGCGCATTGACTGGTGCTACCATCTCTCGGCAGCTTGGGGAAATGTAAGTGCCAGATTGCAATATTCTGGACGTACGTAGAACGTGGCGGGCCAGCGGTACAAATACTGAAAGTGCATTTATTCAGACTTATACTGAACTAAGGTAGTAGTACAGAGGAAATGTTGTGACGAGGTTCACTGGCAGGAAGAATGAAAGGAAAAATGGTCACGGGAGAAGTTAGGCTGGCATCTTGAGGTTGAGCCGTTGATCATACCTCGCAGCTTGGGCGGTCTCACTGCAGTCAGATAGCCAAAACTCGCGGTCTGCCCATGGCCAAAGCTCGCAAAGTCTGGCCATGTGTAGACTTTGCGGACCGAACAAAATATGTTCCGGTACCTTCTTTCTCCACCGGCACGCTGGACGAGACGCACGTCGCGCGGGCGGACGCAAGAAGCCTCGCACAAGCAAGAAGAGCAGCCGGAAGGTCCAGGGTTTGAGCTGACGACAAGCCCGTAGCGGCAGAAGTAGCAAGACACCAAGAGCTTCAGGGACCATAGAGAAGCACTCCTGCGACTCTAGAAGGAAAACCTACCTCACCAAATCCCCGACTTCTCTCTGTCTCCAAACTAACCTTAACCCCCCGGAGGAATCCTAACGGTGTGGACCACACTGTCTTGAGCCATTGCGGCCGGGGCAGGGACCAGAGAGTGAAAGCTCCGTCCAAGGTGTAACGAATCCGGGTAGTTTTTTCTTCAGTCAGGAGGGACACTTGTGGAGGGTGGGGCCGAACCTGTGCACATCATGCCGCCCACCCCCAGCACCACGCTACGCCTCAGCACTTTCCGACGCCTCAGCACTCGAGGATTCCACAGCCAGTCGCCCAGGTCAAACGGGAGGCACGTTCAACTCACAAACTGATAGTACTGACTTTCGACTCAATACCTGCCATCACACGTATAAATACAGAACAAGGCCTACGGAGTACGCCTCTACGTGCCTCTACCACTACGGTGCCGGTCCTGCTTGCGTTAAGGACATGGCGAACGTGCATGCACGTCGCCAACTTCAAGATGCAGCCTACCGCCGGGCGAAGCTACGCAACAACGCTCCCCACACCTAAACCCACACCCCCTCCAACACCACCCGCCACCGGCCCTACCATCCCACCAGCAGCCGGCTCCCGGAGCCCGGCACAACTCCCTTCTCGACGCTCCTTTGACCCTCGCCTCAACCGCCCCACCGATCCCCGAACTCCCGGCCCACTGGCCCTCCACCTCGCCGCTCACCACTCCTTCCCACCCCACCCCACCCAGGACCTGGCATGCTCCCACTTCCACCCCACTTCGGACCTGGCCCTTATCCACATCCCATTCACCCACGACCCGGTTTCCTCCCACACCCCTTCCACCGCGAGTCCGGCTTCCCACGTCAACCCCACCGAAGAATGGGCCTCCTTCCCCTCCCACCCCATCTCAGATCCGGCAACGCCACTCATCCAACACCCAGACCCGGTCTCCATTCCATCCCCCATTGGCACCCACCCATCCCACATGGGAACTGGCCGTATCCCTTCGCGCCACCCCCTCCAACCGGCCAGGGCCGACCTCACCACCCTGAAGCCTTCCCTCCACTGGCTCCTCCAGGGCCTTGGTCCCTACCACACCCATCCGGCCGACCCAAACCAAAGCCTAGAAACAAGGCCACCACACCCACCCTGACCACCCGCAAGCCCAAGGCACACCCACCGAAACCCACTCAAAAACCACGTATGAGGCCAGCACTCAGATCGAACCTACTTCTCTTGCCAAGCCCGTCGAACCCACAACACCAGAGTGACCACTCGCGCCTCCCAAGCGCAAATTTCGCCGCCACTCCACCCAATCACCCCTCCCCCCAGGACTGATTGGGGCGTGCTGATAGGTTTTTAGGACAATTCAAAATATGCGTGTGCGAAGCACACCTATCAGCATACGGACAATCTCAAAACACTCCCGGCACACAATTCGAACAGCATGCCAAGACTCCTGGCAGTCTTTTGCCTCGCAATTCAATAGGTTCACACCTACCGGCAGAATCTGGGACCTGATGAAGCGCTTCAACCTGAGACGCTCACCACCAGGCCCATTCCCCCAGTTGACGGCGAATGGACAGCACATCACAGACCCACAACAAATCGTAGAAGACGTTAAACTACACTACGCCAGCGTATCCGGAAATAGCAACTACGACACCACTATAGTAAGCCTTCTAGACACCCTTGCCTCCAAAGCAAATTTTAGCTCTAACAATATACAAATATACAGTCATTCACTATACACGAATTACAACTTGCCCTCAGCAAATGTGGAAACACATCGGTTGGGTCCGACGACATTCATTACCAGTCTCTTAAACGCCTTAGCAAAAACTCCCTAGCGTACCTACTAACGGCCATAAATAAACTGCACCAAAGCGACACGTTTCCCGCGTCCTGGCGGTAGAGCGTAGTCATACCATTGCCAAAGCCGCACAAAGATCACTCCACCCGAAAAGGTTATAAACCCATCTCACTTCCTAGCTGTGTTAGCAAGCTGGTCGAACACACGTTCCACTGCTATACATTGCCACACCCGGCTACAAACTGCTACACACTGCTACACCCTGCTGCACGCTGCTGGACACCGTTACATATTGCTGCACGCTGTCATACACTGCTACACACTGCTACACACTCCTTGGACGTTGTTGCATGTACGTGATGTGTAGAGATATCCCAGGGTGGGTTGGTATGGTGCGCTTGCACTGTACCTGACCTCCGGCCGGCTGACCTTGCTGTAGTCACGGCAAGCTGTGGACCGCTACGTGTCACGGTCACCTGAGCCAAGGTCAAACACGCATCCAGCAAAAATACCAGTGTTAGCGAAGGCGGGAATTGCAACTCCGAACACGGAGATAACTTGAACTAGTTGTGAACAGCTCAAGTGCTGGTGCCTAATTGCTGATATGGGTTTTCAGTTGCCGATAAAGGGCAGTTGTGTAATCAAACCGACCTCGCCGCCCCGGTAGCTCAGTTGGTTGAAGAGCTGACCTGCAGTGGTCTCCCCTGTCCTGGCGAAACAGGGTTCGTGTCGCTTCGCGCGCTCGCATTTAGCCCTCGGCGGGGAGTGTCAGTTGGCAGCTGGCCTGATAGGCCGGGGACGAGCTTCCGGGCGGCCGTGTCGGTGTATTGACGGAACGTAAACTTTCGATCAAAATGTTGCCGTTGAACTGGAATTCATGGTTCGGGTGGTTGGGCCAGGGTTCACGCAACAAGCTCTGCTTAGCAATAGAAACCTGGTTCCTGAAGCCACCCCAGCACCAAGTCGGATTAAATTTATATACAAATATATATATATAAATTACCCTGCTGATCCATTGACTCACCGTCATGAAAAACCAGTACAATCAGATATAATAGTCACGGAATGGGGAAGCTAGCCGTGGACTTTGGAAGTTGATGCGTCGAAGGTTAGATGGCCAGCACAACTCTACACGCCTGCTATGAATATATCTGACCTGTATAAAGGACCAATGTCCATTTATGAATTCGGTAAATGTTGACTGGGAAGCCATTGACGGGTGCGAAGCCAGCTTGTCGTATTAATGGCAGAGTTTGAAATGTACCCCAATGGACGACATTTATTCTTGTGAATTCGCTAAGTATTCATGACAAAGAGACGAAACCAAAGTTGGATAAGTTTGATCAAGTGAGGACATATGATGCAAACTTTTATGCTGCCAGTGGCGGCCTTGTACTGCAAATGTTGACTTCGCATGGGGTGTGAATGCTGTGTTTCATCGTACAGTGAACATTTGCATCAAGCATCCAACCATTTTCTGACCGACCCCTGCATGATTTTGTAGGCTCCCAACGACATTTTCTGGGGCCCATGTGCGAACTTTTTAGGCCCCGGCGTGATTTCCACCTACAGATGTCCAAAGTTGCATTCTTGGGTACCGCATAATGTGCAAAGAACTCAACTTATTGCACGCGTGCATCAGTAAAATTAACGTTCATCATCTAGGGGACGAGTGGTCCAGGGGTAAATTGCTCGTCTCACAGTTGAAAGGTTGTGGGTTCGAGTCTCGCCTGTCGCTACTCTTCGCCCGCGACCAATCGGCGCGAGAGATTGGCGACGCTACATGACTCAACGGTCGATGTGTCGTAAATTCAATAACCAACGTTCATCATCTAAGGCCACGCGGTGGCACACAATTCGATGTAATGCATCCTCGATGGAAGGTGGACCTATTTGGCGTTGGAATCATCTCGCTAAGTGAAGTACCCGTGAAAGTGATACGGGGTGGCGTGTTTAATGGTCGTTCATTTTTAATTTCTGGTGGTCAAACTGTTTGTGCTATTCAATTATTGGCCTTTGGCGTACCTTGACAAGCGACCAGGATCGTACTTCGAAAATTTCGACGAAATCGGAGAGTACGCGAGAAGGATGCCAAATGCGAATGCGAAGGTGTTGTTAACATCATGTGCACATGCTTCGCAACGGTGATTGGAGGGATTTGCTAAATGAAAATTAACAGACCAAATTGTAGCACGATCAGCTATAATTCGTTTTGGCAGCTTCAACACCCCGTAGAGTTTGATCTAGCTGAGAATGACCTTTCCGGACTAGTGTGGGGAGCAGGGGCGGCCCGTGGCACCCAAGTGACTTGAGGCAGAACAAATATCGCCGGATTTCGACCAGTATTTTTCATAAGTACCCATCATTATTTGATGTTAAGATAAGCATGAACAGCTTAATTTCGCGTTGCCAAGACTATCACCATCGTTCCGAAGTCAGTGGATTTCAACCCTCTCCCTCGTGTTCAAATGCTTCCGAAATTGTCGGGAAGTTTTCATATATATATATATCATTGAGGTTTACATATATTTCCATTTCATAACCCGAAATAGCTGGCATACACACACACACATTGCATACATATATATGTATATGTATATATATATATATATATATATAGATATATAATTGTATTTTTATATCCCATGTTAAATATAATTATATATATACCTATATATATATATATATACATCTATTATATTACATATATGTATATATAGTTTTGACAATTGTTGTCATTCTAATTATTCATTATTTCAGTGTAAAATACATGAAGTTAAGGGAAAGCCCCATATCGATGGAATGCCTAATACATGGTACCCCATGTTAAAAGTCGAATTATTAGTGGGTTAAAATTAAGGAAATATCGTGCGGAAAACACGGAAATTTCGCTGGAGCGCCTACCTGACTGAACAATTGTCCAGCCCATGTGACGTCACCGATTGCCAAGCAATATTGGACGGCCCGGCCTACGCTGCTCTTGTTATGAAACGAAAACTGACTATATGGCGATATGTGCGAGAGGCTAGCCTCTGCCGACCGGTGATAGAGCTACATGGAAGCTAGACTTAAATCGTGCAAATGTAAAAGAACTTCAATTTTCGCCATAATTATGAGTCACCAATGCATATTTGTTTCCAGTTTTTCAAGTTTCCTATTATCCCGTGAATGAAAGCATCATTTTATGAAAATAACATATAAAAATACTTCGCAGCTCTACTTAGGTGTGGCACTAACCTTGTGCCTTACATGGGCCGAACGCCCCTGGTGGGAAGTCCAATAGCATGTGGTCGGGATGGGAAGGGAGCAGTCAGATTCACAGCCAGAATCAGACTCAGAATGTATTTGTCACAACAAGAAACCATACATTGAATGCAAACAACCATCTAAGCGCCCATCTAAGCTAGGCTGAAGTTCTGCTAGACCGCATGAGATCGGGATCAACCCCTCGGAGAGCTTGGTACACAGTAGTGACGCGACGAAAGCACCGGAACATCGACAGGCACAAAGCAAGTCACAACAATCACACACACAAGGACGCACGAACACACACACACACACACACACACACACACACACACACACACACACACACACACACACACACACACACACACACACACACACACACACACACACACACACACACACACATGCACACACGCACACACGCACATACATACATACATACATACATACATACATACATACATACATACATACATACATACATACATACATACATACATACATACATACATACATACATACATACATACATACATACATACATACATACATACATACATACATACATACATACATACATACATACATATATACATACATACATGCATACATACATACATACATGCATACATACATACATATGTACATACATACATGCACGCACACACACACCACGGACGCACGGACACAGATGCGGACACACGGACACAGACGCGGACACAATAACAAACATGGACACCCGGACCCAGACGCGGACACACGGACGCAGACGCGGACACACGGACGCAGACGCGGACACACGGACACAGACGCGGACACGCGGACACAGATGAGGACACACGGCAGCATTCGCTGAACACAAATCACATGTAGCAACTAGCTACCCACGTTCCACTGACAACGCGATCATAATTCGCTTCGTCGTTGGTTCAGAAACATTGTGGGCCAAGATGCACAAAGTGTAGAGCTAGCTGACCCTGGAACCCATTGGGAGACAGACGACCTATAGCATCTGGTGGCAGCGTGCTCCAGGGTCGAACTAAGCTCTAAAGGCCAATAGTCTACAAGATATCTTAACACGCGCCCTGGAGGGACTCTGAAGATTACGCGCACTGCAGGGGGGCGAATTACGCCCCCCCCCCACCCCCCTACGATCTCGGCTCCCATTAAGGCTAGAGCAACGAAATTCGCAGGGTGGATGTGCACGATAGGTAACTCTATTGTGTGGAAATTTTGCAACCTTAGGTCAATATCTTCAAGGTCAAGTAAAGTCAAAATAGCAAAGTTGTCTGGTTTTGCGTGGCTTGGCTTGTCATTGTTATGGATCGCTGTGATTGTGTTTACATGTTCCAAAATTAGCATTAATGATGTTTTGGACATTACTAACGATGCAATACATATGCCAGATACGCAATTCGACATCAGGTCACATATGTAGGAGCACTTTTTCAGGTCCTTACCTGCTCCAGTTACCGGAACCGGGCTGCCCACCTGACTGCTCCGCTGGGAGGCTCTGCACAATTGGCTTTGCAAAGAAAGAAGTGAAATGCATGAATAAATTGTAGAAACGCTTCGGCACACAATGACAAACAGTAGATTTCCGGATGTGCAGGGAGTAACATGCAAAGTGAGATCAATCGCATGACAGTCATTTCCATTTATGACATCATTCCAGTTGACCAAGATTGGTTCCATTAGCCTGTCATGATGAACTTGGTGACCTAAGATGACTTTTAAGTCATATAGCATAACAATATGCATCAAACAAGTCGCTAGTGTTGTCAAGAACACATCCCTTTTGCCAATATATGGGAAGCGCATCAGCGCCGAATTTTGTGTTCTGGCGCTGCGATTTTAGAAAAATTTATAACGGCCCATAACTTAAAAACTGTTCGGCCGATTTTCATTTTTCTTGCTTTAAACAATACGCCGGTCATTTCGAAGCAAGTACAAAAAAATGGCATATATCGGCTGGTACAATATGGAGGTATGCACGGAAAATCGGAGGGGTGGACGGATTTCGCCCTCCACCCCTCCAGGGTGTGTGTGTTAACCTGTCATGAACTTTACCTGACTTGACCTCGGTGACCTGACATGACTTTGAAACAATTTAGCATAACAATATACATGTAACAAGTCGCTAGTGTTGCCAAGAAAATTTCCTTTTTGCCAATATAAGGGGAAGCGCATCACCGCGGATATTTGTGGTCTGGCGCTGACATGTTGTTTTACTTTACCGACCACTACCTCTAAAAAGTTTCGGTCGGTTTTCGTTTTTCGTACTTTAAGCAACATGTCGTTCACTTCTAAGCAGGTACACAAACAATGGCGTTTATCGTCCGGTAAAATCAGGCGTTATCTACGAATAACCGGAGGGATGAGCTGAATTCGCCCCCTTACCCCCCCCCCCCACCCCCACCGTCCAGAGCGCGTGTTAATGTACCGAAATATCTAAGAAAGGGAAAGATAACAGGAAAATTACTGCCACTCCTGAGAGATAGCGGACCGCAAGGAATCGCACTCGGACTGGTAAAAGATGCGCCGAATCCTCTAAGTATAAACCTGGGCCCTCAAAAATCGCGTCAGAGCCCGATAAATTGCAATAGAAACTTCAAGAAGATCACGTCTGGGCACACAAAATCGCTCCAAACGCTCCCAGAAATCATCCCACCTAAGGCTACCTATGCATGCACATGGGGTAACGTGGACTTGGTGATGTGCGAGAGTTGCCATTATGAAGGGTTCGCGACGCCAAAGTTTTAAACACCTGATTCCCACGAGACATGAGACCGAGTGTTCCCACGAGACATGAGACCGAGTGTTCTCTGGTGCTGGTGAAGCCGGTGCTAACTTGCTGAGGTCAGCAACTTTGACCAGGTCTGAGCCAAGCGCACTCCGGTGAAGTCTGTGTTGGACTTCTTGATGCCGTGATCTCAGACCACGTCTGAAGAAGATGTCCTGTGATGGAGACTGCGTTGGCCGTGGCGACGTCAGGTGGTCTGTGATGGAGACTGCGTTGGCCGTGGTGACGTCAGGTGGTCTGTGATGGAGCCTGCGTTGGCCGTGGTGACGTCAGGTATCCTGTGATGGAGACTGTGTTGGCCGTGGTGACGTCAGGTGTCCTGTGATGGAGCCTGTGTTGGCCGTGGTGACGTCAGGTGTCCTGTGATTGAGTCTGTGTTGGCCGTAGTGACGTCAGGTGTCCTGTGATGGAGCCTGTGGTGACTGTGGTGACGTCAGGTGTCCTGTGATGGACCCTGTGTTGGCCGTGGTGAGGTCAGGTGTCCTGTGATGGAGTCTGTGTTGGCCGTAGTGACGTCAGGTGTCCTGTGATGGAGCCTGTGTTGACTGTGGTGACGTCAGGTGTCCTGTGATGGACCCTGTGTTGGCCGTGGTGACGTCAGGTGTCCTGTGATGGACCCTGTGTTGGCCGTGGTGACGTCAGGTGTTCTGTGATGGAGACTGCGTTGGCCGTGATGACGTCAGGTATCCTGTGATGGAGACTGAGTTGGCCGTGGTGACGTCAGATGTTCACGTCTGGCGAGGTCTGAGTTGGGTCCCTACTCCCGAAAATATATGAAAATCCTATCGGCGTTGTTGCCTAGCCAGCTGCCAATGGAGCCATTCCTTCGCACCACAGCGCCGTTCGCACTATTGGAGTTATCACTGTTGATTGAGACCAGAGTCATGCCAGAGGTGGGCAGGTACGGCATGACCGCATCCAAACTCCAGTTGACAGAGCTAAAGATTTCGCCAACGACCGGACGTCGGGAGGCAGACAGCATAGATGTGTTGCGCGGTACTACGAACTTGACAAATTTGCCATAGTGTGTCGATATTTTAAACCAGTAGGTAGAGTCGCTACGCAGCTGACGAATGTCCTCGGCCAAATGGAGGATCGAATGCGAGCCTTCTTCGTCAGCAAGATCTGAGTTATAGTGCAGGACGGTCTTCTCGTCGAACCTAGTTGTCTTTATGTTCCTCAGGAGCCTAGTTGCGCCCATAGAGACGCGCGTCATCAAGCAGGCCAGAGCCAGCGGCCGATTGTTCAGCCAACCGTACATTTTCGGTACGTACCTTCCGTACCTGTCTCCGGCAGAGAGCGTTTCGTAGATAACGCGGCAGGTGATCCCCTCGAGCTGGGTGCAGACGCGACCGCGGCACTTGTCGCCGGTCGCCCGGCAGTCCGAGTCCCGGCGACAGAACTGCTCGTGCTGGGAGCTGTTCGGCATGACGAAGTACTGCCAAGCGGCGTTCGGCGTCAGGCTGGCGTAGCTGGCCACGCTGCCGTACAGCCGGCACTCGCTCGAGGCGGCGCTGAAGCTGAGGCTGGCGCACGCCGGCACCTGGTGGCAGATGGCGCAGCAGGTGCAGCTGCTCATGCCGCTGCGCTTGATGGAGACGCCCCCCAGCTGCTCGCTGGTGCTGAGGAGGCCGTGGCTCCAGGCAGTGGTCAGGCAGGCGTCGGTCAGCCACGGCAGACTCGCTGCCGTCAGGAGAAGGAGGCGGCCGCCGGTCGTCACGGCGGTTCCCATCGTGTCTCACCTCCCGGCCTGACCGGACACCGGAGCAACAGAGACGTGCGCAGCTACCTGGAGCAAGCAAACCCGGCAGTTGTGTTACCCGATCCGCCCGGTAAGCGCACTGAAGTCACCGAAACCACTGTATGCCCGGCGTTCTTCCGTCCGGCAGGGTTCCAGTCAAAAATCGCAACAGGTGCGGCACTAGATGTAGCGAGCCCTGTAGCCAACGATAGCACGCTCGTATTGAGGTTCATATGAGACAGGGGCCTGCTGGTCGTCATCAGGCACACAGTTGTTTCCTATCCTGATAATGAGCACATTAAAAGTGCGGCGGCTTTCATCATAAACAGTGGGAAAGCTTATCCTTACTCAGACCCCGTGGTTTGTTATAGCCTCTATCACTTCAAAATCGGTGGCCACTTACGACTGTGCGTAGGAGCCGTCGTCCCTGTGGTCGGTCCCAAGCAAATTTAAGTTCCGCCCAAGCATCACACGTGGACTCCAAAACGTCATTCGTGACATAAATAAGCAGATACAAATGAATACGTACATTTATCTTTCCTTATCTTTTTGTCGGCATTCTGCCTCACGAATCAAGCCGTCGAGTGGTGGTCCCTACAAGTATGTCGCGGATTAATGTTGCTGTGAAGAGAGCATGGCACGCACGGAGGTGGTTCTTTGTGAAAGCTCAGCAAAACGTGAAGCTTCGTGGACACACTGCACGCACATTAGCAAACCCTTTATCAGAATCACAGTAAGTGGTGAAGGTGGAAATCGACGTAACTTTGGGGATCCTAGTTCATCCACCAACTTATCAATAGCTCACTGAATTTTTCCTCCTGCAGCATCTTATTTTTAGCCGGGCACATACAACAATAATGTAAATGGAACTGAATTAAACAAGGAGAAGCTCCATCCAAGTCACCGGGCGCATCGCACCTCCTACCGCAACCTTTACGCTATATGATCAGCATGGTCGATGCGCCCTAAAGCCCCCCCCCCCGCAACCTTTACCCCCGAGCGACCACACCCAACTGAGCAAAGATGTGCGCGGATACCGTGCATGCAGCCAGCGA